>JACEGR010001465.1:0-167332 GCA_014170235.1 Listronotus bonariensis
ATTTGTCTTAAATAACCATTTGCCTGTGACATAGACATAATGAACAAGATTCCTTTTTAAAAGTTAAAAAAGTTTTTTACTTTGTTGTTATTGTTTATATATTTTTAGGGTTAACAAAAAGTAATATATTTTTAAATAAACAAAAATTTGTTCTGTGCGCTAAAATGGGTTGAGTAAGCCATAAATAATAGGGCATTTATTGGTCCAATCACTCAACAACAATTATATAAAAATCATTTAAAATTAAAACAATAATATTTAAAAAACAGTTTGTGTTACACGATATAATTTATTTATTTTCGTGCTGATGCGTTTATAACTCCGAACTATTTTCTTGTTAAAGCTGAACACTTTAATGACATCGTTAATTTTTCAAGTTTCCGAGTAAAACCCGTTTATTGTTGAAGCCGTAACAATGGCAGCTCGTTTTCACATGTTGTATTGTGGTATTTTTATATAGAATAACTAGGAAAATGTTTTATGGCGCGACATGAATCCACTTATTTGCGCCGTCTACTAAGCAATAACTTTTTATTAAGACCACATTTTCCCAAAGTAAACTATTTTAGAAATTTCGAGAACATTTTTAAAATTATAAAAGTTAATAATAAAATTAATTAAATAATAAAGATGCAAAAAAATTGTTATTTTATAAATAGTTCACACAAAGTATATCATTAAAGTTTAAATTTTAAAAGGTTTCGGGTCATTCATCTAAGAAATAAAGCCTGATCCTAAAATTCTTCATATTGATTCAATTTCAAAAACGGGCGATATTTTTTTCCAATATTATCGATAATAAAAACAGACAAATAAAATCCAAACAAATTAAAAAATAGGTATAAAACAAACTAATATTTGCATAATAATAATATGATGAAAAATCTGCAAAGCATCTTTTAAAAGAAATTTAAAAAATTAAATAAAACATCTAAACAGTATCTGAGTTAATCATATAACTAGATTAATAATTTTGGAAATGTCTTTCCATAATCAATCGGAATAATGCCGGGAAACATTTGGTGACCACTTTAATCAGGTATAAGGTTACTAATCTCTACTGCTGGCTAAATGGCTCGTATTGGATGAGGCTCCTCCTATTTTTCTTAAAATTAAAATATTTACCCATTTAAGAATTTTATTTCTGAAAACATGACTTGGTTCAGATTTTTGGCTATACATTACTCCATTTCAAAATAATTGTCTTCCAGCACGAAATAAAGCAATCTCAGAGGTATTTTCTAGTTTGTATGGATTATCTCATTGACCCAATATTTTTGTTATAAAATCGTTACTCACTAAGGCAAATTAAGTAGCCTACTTGTAAAAAGTAACGTTTATCCATATAAGCAATAACTAATGTTGGTGGTTTCGACCACCGCAATTAGGGTGTTTTGTAGCAAAATCTTAGCTTTTATGACCACTTTCTAATTAAAGATTCTTTGAAAGTGAAAGCTGGGCTGCAAAATTATTTTAAACGGTTTCTACGGATTGGTATATGACATAAACAATATAAAATATGTTGCTTCTAGTGAGTGATCCGAGGATGTCCATTTCGAAGGCGGTCTCTCACTACTCAAGTGTCTTTATAGGTTTTTATGGTTGGAATTACTGTATTTCGAATGATGTTTTGGCGTTCACCGATTCTCACGTTCTCAGAAGTTATGTTTTTAGGTATTTAAGAAGTTTTCTAAACGGATCTTTCTATATTTAAGCAAAAGAAAATTAATTTATTAGAAATTTTACCCCAGCGGAATAAATAAATGAGAATCAAGATTTCTAGTTCCCAAACGTAGGTGCATTAGAAATCAGAGAATTTATATTTTATAACCTACTCATCGCCTCCCAGATGTTAAAATTGTACTAACGGCTTAGTACAATTATTCAAAACATCTAAAAGGTAGTAAACCTACTATTCATCACCATCATACTTTAAAATTGAAATTTTTATAACCTAGATTTTCTTTAAATGACATTTTTGTATATACGGGCTTATTTTCATGCATCTACGTTTTCATGTTAAAACTAGGTATACACTTTATTGTAATTCCCTCGACTCTTAGGATTTGTGATATGATTTTTTTCCTACAAAAAAGGAAAAACAATAAATACATAGGCGTTTTATATAATTTATTATTATTACAGTTAAATAAACTAAATTACATGGTTTTTAATTTTTATTTCCAGCCAACAGATGCTAAATTATAGCTAGTAGTCTTCCCTTGCTTAATGCATTTAAAAATTTGGTAGGATTTCCACAAAACCCTTTTTTGCGTAAACAATGACAAATCGTGGCTCGTTTCTCGTATTCTTGACTTACGTTAAATTAGACCCATCTTTCTAAAAAAATGTATCACTGTTTTGATCTAAAACACAAATCTCATTTAAATATGCTAATAAAATATAATTTTTTTGCATTTCTGTGTTATATGCATCCAAAAATTAAAGCCTCTTAAAACATACCTTATGCAGCTCCAAAAGAAACATCGGGAAATGCTTCCTTTAATCTATGTAAAGTTGTATTTGGGGTAACATGTTTCATTTTTTATAATGTCTATAATTTTTATCACAAAATATAATCAGACCTTTGAGGTTCTGTTTTAATTTTAATTTCTGATACTTTTTGAGTCACATTATTGTTATCAGATTGCGTCTGAAGCTTTGGAGGGACATGGATTTTCTATGTCCTTGGTATGGGGGCTATCATCATTTTTAAAGTATTTCATAACATTAATAAAAATATTTTTTTGCCAAATACGAAATACGCTTTATTTTGACAAAAAATCTGTCACATAAAAATTATTTTGATGTAACCAAGTATAAAATTATTTTTAATTGTGTCAAGGTACGACGGCACTTTTTTCTGGTAATTTTTTGTTTCATCTAGTTTGGTAAAGTTGGAAAAAGAAAAAAGGAATAATACTTTAAAAAACACTTTAATACCTTTTATTACCCATACTTTCTTGTATAAATTATACATTATAATGAAATTTTTAAATAGACCGAAGCCAATAAAGAAGAAAATCAAGTTATATTTTTGTTTTGTTTTTCTTAGGTCGTTATTAAGGGGGCTTAGGTCAAAACGTACAAAAAAGCCATGTTTTCGTGATTTTTTTCTGACGACACAGTTAAAATTTATTTACTCAACCAATGGTACATTAAAGTATGACATTCGAAGAATGTTTCATCAAATTTTTACAAAAAAATATTAAAAAATACGGCAATGGCAGCAATTGTTCGGACGTGTCTCGAAAAAAGTTGAATTGCGGTGCCCCTCATAACTTGGTGCTGGATCATCCGAAATCAAAAAATCAAAGTTCATTCGTTAGATAATAGTTTTCCCCAGGTAACGCTGTCGAGTTTTTTTGTTTCCAAATTTTTTTCATTTTTTCGAACACTTTGAAGTGAAAAACACAATTTTGTGGGAAAAAATCGGCTAATTTGTTATTGCAAAATCAAAATTATGAAAAAAAAAACTCGACAGCGTTACCTCGTAAATGATGTACAGAAATAGTGTTTAAAATTTCAAAAGGATCGGTGCAGTAGTTTTGGAGTTATCAGGGGCACCGACTTTGAAAACGTGAGTTGTGAATTGAATACCTTACCCCCTTAAACCAATGCGCTTAAAAAAACTCGACAGCGTTACCTCGTAAATGATGTACAGAAATAGTGTTTAAAATTTCAAAAGGATCGGTGCAGTGGTTTTGGAGTTATCAGGGGCACCGACTTTGAAAACGTGAGTTGAAATTAAATACCTAAGCCCCCTTAAACCACAGCTTCTTAGTAACTTTACCCAAATAATGTCTTTGGGATTTGGGACATGGCATGGTTTTTAAAACTTAAATTTTAATTAAAGAAAAACACAATTTAAATGTACTTTAACGTTTTGTCCACCAGGACTTTTTTACACAACTACAGCTAACTAGGTATTTAGAAAAGTTTTAAACAACCTGAAAAAACTTTTGTTTTTTGGTTTAATCAATACTTTCAGAATAAAAAGTTAAAAGAAAAAACTTTAAAAGTCCGTTTTGTATAGTTTAAAAAAAGTTTCTATAATTTAACGAAGGTTGTATTTAAATGTAATACTTTTGTTTTGGATGAGATATACATTTCTTTCAAGTTTAATAAAGAGATATATAGTTAAACGAATGTTTTGGATTATTATATGTATTTAACAGAATATTTCTGGGGACAAACCACATCTATATTTCAATTTTGTTTTAAACCAATAATTATTTTTGTAAAATTAGGTGACCAGAAAAAAATTAATAAACTGCCTGTTTCAACCACAATTTTACGGAAATCCTTTTATTCAAGCGTAACAAATAATACTTTGTAATTATTTGTAACAATATTAGCGGAAAATTGGGTTGTATTTCTTTTGACAATTACAAGTTTACGTTTTTTTACCTAAGCGCATTTTAATGTTAATTAAATGGTGTTTTGACCCACAAAAGCTTGTTTTTAGCAACCGTTACGTTAGGTACAATGGAGGCAAAGTTTTTTTTTCATGTTTGTAGTTTTGTAAGGTCGCATTAGGAAGGATTTATCGGTTTTTGCTTTTGATTAAAAATATTTTCGATTTGTTTTAGACGAAACCAGTAAATAATGCTTTACAGGTAATAAAATTAAGACGTGGCAAAAACCGAGTCAAAATAAGCAATGAATAAACGTTGGTGGATGGTCCTTGTACGACGATTTACATTTTTAAACTCGATTTTAACGGCAATTTTTTGGTTTTGCATGCCAGTTACTTACTGACTCCCTAAGAATTATTTAAAATAAATTAAATCGTTTTTAAAGAAAGTAGTAAAAGTCACTAAAATGATAAAAATAAAAAAAAGGAGGGTAATAGCATATTGCATAAAAGTATAAAATCTTTTGTTTATTTAGTTATTAACATTAAGTAATTGAGCACATATGTATGTTATTAGTCGACTTCTTTTTTTTTTTTTATTTGTAACTTTTTAGTGACTTTTACTAATTTTTTTAAAGTCTTTTTCTTTAATCATTATTTTTAGCCTTTTAGTTTTTTATTATTACAAGTAAATCGGTAAATATTATCACTAAAAACCCTACTAGTACCTCTTTTAGCGGTTAGCTGCAGCTTCTATTGATTTATAAGCTTTTGACAGCAATGAAGGTTTAATTAAGGAACTTTAACCAGAACTAACTATGACCCCCACCTATACTGTGTCTTTAGTTCCTTATATTGTCTATCAATAGCTTTTAAATCGATGCACAGGGGGCTGCAATAAATCAATATACACGGGGCTACAGTTAACCGCTTGTAGATTGGTAGAATACATTATATCTCTCAAAACCCTCTAAATCGATACACGCGGGGCTGCAACAAATCGATACACGCGGGGCTGCAGCTATCCGCTTGTCTTTTAGTTCGGTAAAAAGGTTAATTCAACCCAGGTGTCGATTCTAAATGCGCCTTAATCTTTCCTATGTATGGCAGAGAGAAAAAATAGGTCTAGTACCTTTCTTCTCGCGATCCTGACTTTTTTTATGGGACCACCGCGGAAGTGCACTCTTTCAAATTAAAACATAATTTTTAAAATCGGTCCACAAACACCAAAGTAATCGCGTAACATATAACCAAAAAAAATTATACGCGGCGAATTAAGAACCTCTTCATTTTTGAATTCGGTTAAAAGAAAAAAAACATACAGACGAATTTTGAACCTCCTAATTTTGGTCGGTGAAAAGTGTAAAATTTACTCCAAGGTTGTCGATTCTGAATGCTCCCCTAATCTCTCTGATTTTTTTTTGCTTTATTATCTGAACATACACCTATTTATATGAGTATATGCATATCTAGAGTCAGCTTTGCCACAAAAAATAAGTCTGGTACCTTTCTCTCTCGCGATCTTGGACTTTTGTTTTTTTATTACAGCACCGCGGAAGTGCACACTTTAAAATAAAAAAGAATTTTTAAAATTGGCCCACAAACGCCAAAGAACTTGCGTAACATACACAAAAAAAAACATACTCGGCGAATTGAGAACCTCCTCGTTTTTGAAGTCTGTTAAAAAGTCAGTTCAGTTAATATCGATTTTATTTATTTTATTTTCCAAATAGTAAATACGTTTTTTTTTGTTAACTCCTCTGACAAAATTAAAAACGTCTTATTTCAAGGACCATTTAAAAAGGTTTATTTTTTTTTGATTAATTTGTCAATCGGCCTGTTTAAGTTTCTACCGTTACCCACGTTTTGATTTAATTGCATGTAGAAGTTGTTTTCCTAGTTGTTGTCTACAATAGATTAAAAATAATTGTTATTTTTTAATACGTCATATGTCAAGCTAGCCATCTTTTACTTTTACCACTGTATTTGTTTCAAAAAATCTAAATCGAGATTGTGCAATCAGATTTGCTTTATTTCTTTTAGTAAAAGCTATACTCCGCAAGGTTAACGAAAAGGCGCTACCCTGCACATATAATGTTAAGGTTTAAAATCAGTTATTGTAACACTTATATTCATTATAAAAATAAAAAGAGCATTGGAGCCTTAAAAAAGGTCAATAACTTAAAGAGTGAAAAAGCATCTAATCTTTTTAATTTCTTGATCAACTGTTTGACCAAGTATTTAAACAAGTTAATTAATCAAAAATTAAGTTATTTACAAAACATGTTTTAAAATTATTGCTATTGCTGTTTTGATATTTGGATATTTTGTCAAAAGATTTTTTTTTATTTCTTTAAAATAATGGGTTCCTTTTATGTATCTTTTAAAATTAATAGTTATTAAAAAAACACGTTTGTGATGGTTTACGATACAAAACTACCAATGATAGTCTGCACCCACCTGTTTACGAGCTAAAAACTATTTTAAAATAAATATGGTATTTAAAAGAAGGTATTTGCTTCAGGGTTGTCAAAAAGATTACGGTCAAGGCTATATTAAAAAAAAATCTCGAAAATTTTTGACACACCCTGTATAGCGGCAATTTTTGTTTAGGCGCCACTACTTATATGTTACTATTTTTGTTTGCATTTCAATTTTATAATTAAGGCTATGGAAAATTATTAAAAATTAAAATTAAATTATTGGCAATTTGTTAGCACATTTAGAACTACCTATTAATAAATACTTTATTTACCAGCCTGAAAATGTATTTCAAAAATAATAGGGATTGCCATTATACAGGGTGTGTCAAAAACTTAGATTTTTTCAAAATTTAAATATAGCCCTGACCATAATTTATTTGGGCAACCCTATACCAATACTTTTTTAAATACTATATTTAATATAGTATATATACCCATGAGTGTAGCTCGTTTCCTATTTGAAATTTTTTTAATGAACACCGAGATTAATTTGGTAGATTTTTTTAAAAAGTAATTTTTAGTACCTGTGGTGCTCTAAAGATATCAGTAGTTTATTAATATAAAGGCCAGTTTTTTTAACTTAATCATTTATTCTAAAAGCTTCTCTAAATCTTTTAAAGGTAAATGACAAAGACTAGGATAACCCTGTGGTATTAAACTGGTTATTTATGTTCTTAGATAAACATGACAATATCCATCGGTATGAAAACAAATCTAACACCTAGATATATCACGTCATATCATAAGTATCTAAGGAAAACATAAAATCTTGAATAGTACAACATATTATAATAAAACTAAAAGTAAATATTTTTGTTCTGGATATTCTCCATTGCCTTACTAAAAATAAACATAGGCTAAGAATAAAAAGAAAAAGGTATTATAGGTTCTTGATTTAAATAGATCATTGCTAGCTATTTTTAACATCATTTTATAAAAATAACAAAAGACATTATAAGCTTATTGTAATTTGTTAAAACTGATTTCAGTATTTGAAATGAAAAAGCCTAATATACAGGGGGACCAGGTTTTTGTGACAAATTTCGACAGTCGATAGAAAATATTTTTTATGAAAAAGTTCTATAAACATATGTCCGGACTTGCTTCCGTTCTGTAATACAGAGAGTTAAAAATTTCAAAAAAGTGGGTATCTTTTAAATATCTTAGGAATCTTCTAACCGATTTAAATAAAATGTGGGCAACTTTTAAATTTAGTAAGGCGCTTGTAAAACTTTTCCTAGATTAGTATTATTAGGTCCAGTGGCGTCTCAGTGGGCATCAAAATCAATATTGTTGCAAAAAAGTACGCCACTGACTTTTTATGAAATTTTAATTAACTAGTTATTAAGTTATTTTTTTGATTAAACAATTAACAATTTAACTTTTTGGTCCCTTCTATTTTCTTCGTACCTGCCTTCGATTTCAAAAAACAAATATTAAAGCTAATTTAATTTCTTCTGAAAGGAGCCCAAAACAGCATGCAAATAATGTCCAAAATTAAAAAATTAACAATTTTGGCTTTAGTAAATAGGAAAATAACAATTTTCGATTAAATACAAAACTGCTTATTTATTTTAAGACAAAAAAACATAAAAAATAATGAAAAAGGTTGTTAGTACTTTAAATTAGGCCGAATATGGAGTATTTGTTGTTTTTAATTTACTCTATAAATTAACGCCAAATGAAAACACAGGCCTTGAAAATATTTCTATGCCGATATTTTCGTAAAAATTCTTGTATGTGTTACACAATGTTGAGACTATGTGACAACGTCTTATAATCCGATGGACTTAGCTGCACGCACCAAGAAACATAACTCAACGGCGTTACCTCGCGCTTCTCATTTAAGGCCTGAAGTGCAAGCGAGAGCACGAAACGAGAGACAAAGAGGCACAATCTCCGTGTTCGGCAGCGTTCGACATCTGTTTCTCTCCTACTAGAGTGAGCGTGCAGTGAAAAGTGAATGTGGTGTCAACTTGGTGGCAATTTTACAAAACCATTATTATTTTTTGCATAAACAATTATCTTGCTAAACTCTTCTATAACTGTTTTGACTTAAAAGCCAAATCTCATTTAAATACACTGATTTAATATGCAAAAATCTGTCACATAAAAATTATTTTGACGTAACCAAGTAAAATTATTTTAAAATGTGGGTACGTACGACAGCACTTTTTTGGTAATTTTTTGTCTCATCTGGTTTGGTAAAGTTGGAAATAAAAGTTTCCACTGGGGTTATATTTCTACTACCAACGATAATTGCGGCGCTAAACGTAACGATTCTTTCGACGTTGCCACGTTTATCTATCGTCAGTTAACCGACTTTGCAGACAACCAATTTTTTTTATTCAAAATTTGGCCACCTGACCTGGAACATGAGTATATTTTCCTAAACCCATAAACTAAATGAACAAACTATAGTTGTCAAACCCTTGTCGGTCGACTGGTCCCGATATGTAACACAACCTGCATATTGACGCACCCTTCAGGTTATTTTGATGTTGCAACCCCTCTCATGTGGAAATACCTGCTTCTCAAGTTGGACCTTCTGCTTTTATTTTTTACGTGACCACAGCTTGAACATGTCAATCTAGATTGAAGTGTTGCTTTTTGTGATCTTTCAACCGTTAATTCGGGATGATAAAATTGTTTTTAGTTTAAATAACGAATTTCTACTAACTATAGAAAATGAATTTTGTAGTTAAAAAGGTCGTTAAAATATGTGAAATAAAACAAAATACATAAACATTTTAAATATTTCTTGTATCCATATAAGGGGGTGCCTTGGTATAATATTTTTTTTTGGCATTATATATTTTATTTTCTGCTCTAATTCAAATATTAGTATAGTATACGGAGTAATTTAATAGCCCATTATTTGGAGAACATTTAGGCCGGGTGATATATATTATTGGGATATCGGCCAGTAAAGCAACAACAAAGGATGTAAGTGACTCATCCAATTAAAAATGTTTACATGCGGGTATTCAAGTTAGATTGTTTCTTTTCCTCACATTGCCTATGTGTTAAGTTATTTAGCTGAACTGGTATAAAACCTATTACATATCCATAATCAATATTTTTTGGTTTTAGAGAAAATAGCATTTTTAAATGACCAAGCATCCGCACAATAAACAGTTTCATAGATATTGTTTCTTCTTCTGAACCTTCTTAAATGCTGTTGACTTTAAAACTAAAAAAATAAATATGCAAAATGTTTTATGCCAGAAATGAATCCTTTATTTTAGAAACCAGCAAAGTGCATCTTATTAAATTTTCGGTAAACAACGAAAACCTTCAATTTTTACAATTAGCAAAAACTTAGGCTTGAAAAAAAATAGAACAGAACTTAATAACTTTCCAAGGCAGATGATGTTTGTATTAAACCTTTATAGTATACAGGTTCAGTTAAATAACATAACATATAGGCAATGTGAGGAAAAAAGACAATCTAACTAAATCCCGGTATGTAAACATGCGTGACTAATAGTGCTTGTTTTGTTATTCTATTGCTTGCAGATGAACCAAATAGCGTTGCTCATATTGTATGTGATGTTAACACAATACAATTGAAAATTGCTGCAAAAATGATAATTTTATTTGTAACTTCTTCCTGCCTTATAACATTTACCATATGGGTTTTATATATATTTTTAAATTTAAAATATTAGCCATATTTATTGTTAGGGTAAATATCACAAACGAAAGCAAACGCAGAACGATGCAGATATCTCTTTCACAGGATCTCAATTTGATATTGGATTGGAGCGCCAAAAATCTCGTTCAATTTAATGCATCCAAAACACAATCATGTCTTGTCGCGAAAAAATCATCAAACACTCATCCTTTTATGGTGGCCAGGTTTTGCAGAGCGGGGCACTTTTAACCTTGTGGGTGTCACATTTGAGAATAACCTTAACTGGCATAAACACATTGTATCTATAGCCACCGCTTCCAAAAAAGCTTAGATTTCTTTTCCTAGCCAAAAAGTATTTTCTCCTTCAATTTATACACTTTGTATGTGTCCCAAAATCGACCCTCTCTCTGGAATATTGTTCTCATGTCCTGAGAATGGCATCCCCTACAACCCTCAGCATTCTTGATGCCATTCAAAGAAGGGCTGTTCGTCTTATTAATGATCTTTTACTTACTCAAAGACTTTCTTCTCTTGCCCATCGTCAGGCTGTGGGAGATCTATCGCTCTTTATAGATACTTTGGCTTCTGCTCCGACGAATTATCCAGTATAGTCCCTCCTATTGCAGCTCCCAACAGAGAAACTCGTAGTGCCGCGCATATGCATCCCTATACAGTTCAATTGGACAGGCCCCGAACTTCCCATTTCGTTCGTTTTTATCCTAGAGTTTCTAGACTGTAGAACCTACTGCCAGCGGAGGTCTTTCCTTCCTCCCCAAATCTTCAAGTTTTTTAAGTCCCGTGTTAACAAACGCTTCCTCTTACCCTGCTTAAGACACCCACGATGCGTTAGTATTTAGGCTCTCAGCCTTTATTGGTTAATGGAATGATTTAAAAAAAAAAACAGCTTAAATAATTTGTTATTTATTTAGGGTTGATGGTGGAAAAAATGAACCAATATTACCCAGTACGCCTTCTAAAACAGTGTATATTGACCATAAGCTGACCATTTATTGATAAAATGAACAGTATTATTGTGACTTATCCAATAGTTATTTTTAAAAAGTATTTGTTTTCTAAATTAAACCTAACAATAAACCTTGACCAACACGTATATCACATATTTTGTAAAAATAACCCTTTTAAAATTTTTCGAATAATGGGCATACTGAGTACCATTGTTAAAAAGCAATTTTTTTAACAATATTAACCGTTTGTCTTTTCGTAGTCATATGAGGTAATTTGCTTATAAGTTATGAAAAAATTACCTATATTTTTGTAAAACTAAGAAAAAACAGTAGCTTTTTTATTTTACTAAAACTAATAAAAAAATGGATTTAGATGACATTTATATAAATCAATAAAGAAAATGGTAATTTTTAAGTTATGAGAAAAACCTAATTAGAATAAGTAAATTTTAGTATTTTTAGCGTTTTTTGTTTCGTAGAGTACTAAGAAGGTTTTTAGAAATAAACCATTGCAATACCAAGTGTCCTGGAGAAAACCAATGTTTTACATTATAGTCAGGAAAACAAAAAGCTATGTCTGATTTTAACTTAGACAAATAAAGTTTAGTTAAATTAAGTTATTTCGGTGAATAAAATGGTACAATATTTGTACTTTGTTGAAAAATAGCGGATTTACTGTTTTAAGGTCCTCACTGTATAATTTAGTGTAAAATAAACAATTTTAAAAATTTACATTTTACAACCTATGGATGAAATAACATTTGATATATAAAAATAACAATTTTAAAAAATGTATTAATAATATTGAAATTCAAATTAAGAGACACAGTGTTGCATCACCGTCAGTTAGGTGATAATAATGTGTATTTAGATCCAAAATGTCAAAAATATTTACCTTATTTATAGAAATAAACGGTTTTGGGTTTGTGCCTCGGCTAGAGAAAAGCAAGGCATTTGAATTTCAGACATCATTGCCTAACAAACTTAATAAAACAAAGAGTAGTTACCATTCAACGTTCCGCGTAATTTTATATAAAGCTACAAAACTTAAGTTTTAAAATATTTACACTTAAACTGCAGACATAACAAATCCGACTTCGCACATTTAGCTTAACGGCAGAATTTTAAACGGCATCCATGATTACAGGCTCTTTTTGTATTTTTACTGCATTTATTAAATAAATTACACTAAAATTTAAAAATACGATATTAACTGATTCAACAGCAAAGAAACTTGACTATAAAATGTCATGTTCCACTAAGTTAGTTTAAAAATTTTTCAATGAGGGCGCTAACAACGGTACAAAGTCGCTTAATTTTAAAAAGAAATACTTTAAATAAGGAATAGTTTAGGCAAGCTTTAATATGCAAATAAAAATACATTAATAAATTAATTAAATATAATTTCTTAAAACAGTTAAAACCTACATTATTTGACACAAAAAAGTCAATTTCCTTATCTTATTAAACCAATCATAAATACATATCAAATTAAACATACAGCTCGTTTAAATAAATTATATTGACATTCTAATTTCACTCTTCGCCAAACCTCGCGACCTTAATATTCACACCTGTACATAAAATACAAAGCTCTATTATGTGTCAGCTTTTACCGTTGCTTTTTAGTAATTTAATTTCGTGCGTGCTTGTTGTAAGCTTTGCAAAACTAAAGCAAGTAAATTAAAACGTTTAGTTTGTTTATAAACTTGTTATATGATTTTAGTTGTACAGACGGTTAAACTCAAAAACATTTAAAACATTAAAAAGCCTTATACCGGATGTTAACGAATGTAATAAATCGGCCATAGCCTTTACTGTATAAAAGTGTATTAAAATTAGATTCGCATAGATAAATGGTATTAAATAGAGAACAGTTTTTGATTTTTTTTTCGTCACTTCTGGTTTTACCGAATATGACCCCGACTTTAAATTTTTAAATGAAACAACTTGTACAATGTCTCCCATGATAGATGTTACAAGTGGATAAATGGACCAAAATTTTGAAATTTTTAACGTCCTTTGGTAAAGCTGGTTGCATGTTCCAAAACTAATAAATACCATATTTTACTCTGATTGGTAATATACTATGTGTATAACAAAATATGAAAAATGAACAAGAGCAAAGTACCTTTATTTTTAAAAATAGGACAAAATTTTAGAGAATTAAATTTTGTGTTAAAATTTAAGGTTAAAGAACTAAAGTTAAAAAAATATTTTTGTTACATTTTTACATTATTCATTAATAGTTTTAAAATACTTGGCTTAAGGCGGTAAGTTTTGTTTTCTTTTGCCTATTATTTAGGTTGTAATGCATATTGTAAAAAAATTACAATTCCTTTTTTTACTTTAATGCTTTATTTAGCTTTAAATTTAGACACAAAATTTAATTCTCTACTACATTTACTTAACAGTTTTGTTCTATAGTTTTTAAAATAAAACTAGTTAGCTCCTGGGCATTTTTCATATTTTTAGTTATAACTTGTCCTTAATACCACTTTGAGTAAAATTTTATATTTTTAACATTGCACCTAGGTAGCTATTATCAGATGCATCTATAATCTCATCATTTTATATTGAGAAAAATACATAGTAAGTAACTATGCTTACTAGGGTAATGGACGCCACCTATAAAGCTTATTTTTGATGAAAAACACAAAAAACATTTTTTTAAACTTAAAACCACAAGTGCCTCTAAATCTAGGTACAATCATTGATTATATCCAAAAATTAACTTAGATCGTTCAGAGGCACGTGTTGTACTGAATTGAAAAAGAGAAAAATAATTTCAGTGTTTTTTTATCAAAAGGATGCTTTTAGGAGGCATCCACAAAATAAAATTAACGACCACCCTTTTGATTATAAATTTTAACCAAAGTAACTTGCAATTAGATTGTCTTAGGGCACGTGTTGTTTAAGTTTAGGATTTTACAGTGGTTATGACATATGTTGTGAACCAATAAAATATATTGTTTTATTACGGTAACTAGGGATATTTTAAACCAATGTAATACACTTTTGTTCCATATGTTTCTCTTAATTATTTAAAGTGCCAAAGTATAGGAATTTCAGGTGATGTTAGAAAGTTAAAATTGCAAACTTATGTTTAATATGCAAGACAGGAATAAGACAAGGTATTTTTCGAATGGTTCGAATGATAACACATGTTTAAATAAACATTTTTGACAAATATAATTATACCAATTTATTTGCAATTGGTTTAAATAAGAACATAAAATAGGTATTTCCAATCAAAATACTGAATAATAATTCATTTACTATTATACAGGGTGTTCCATTATGGTTGCAACTGGGGGTATCTCCGATATTATTTAAGATATAACCTTCCGGCTTTCGCAACCTTAAGCTAACTTTTGTGAAACCTCAGATTCCATAGGCAAAGCCGTCATAACCTCTCTTACGTTCTTATTTACCGAGTGATTTTGAAAATGTTGCATTTTCAGGTTTCCTTGTATACCATTTGCGCTCATGACCCACAATCACAAGATTAGAACCTTGTCTGAATCGATTAAGATACTAAAAAAATGTTAATTTATTCTTATTTAAATACTATCACAGCAAAATATGTATTAACTCAATTTTTTTCCTAAACTAAGAAACACCTAATTTGTTTTTTTTAACTAAATGATAAAATTAACAAAAGCTTACAAACAATTTTTACTGTTTTATATTTTTGGCATATTAAATAAAATTAAAATTAAATGCAAGAAATTTAATACTAGTATTGTTTTAAAATTAATTTAATTTTAAATTTTAGACACAACTGTATTTACTCTATTTTAAATAAAACACTTTTTGATTAAATAATGAAAAACTTTGAATTTTTATTGCAGAAGAAACTTAAAAATGTCAATATATTTATCAGTTATAGGTAAGATGACTTATTTGATTTATATTATTTTTATTTTTTGAGTCTAATAAAGGTTTTTTTAGGTTTTTAACAAACCTAACCACTTAATTAATTGAAACTCGGATCTAGCAAGGAGACGGGATAATATTATTGTTACATAGTTTCTTGTCCTTTACAGCCCTAAAAATTTACTCCTTTAAACTTCCTCAATAATCGCTACTAAATAAAACTTCAAAACCAAGAAATGACCATTTCTATAGTGGTATTCTTTTAAAAAATTATCAGTTTTACTTTCATCAGTTCCTTGCCATGATCATTTGATCACATCCACGCCATTTGCAATGTTAATAAACGTTTAAAATGAATTATCAGTTTCACTACCCTCAGTTTATTTACTGATCATGTCTCGAAAGAATACCAATTATGTGAGGAGTTAAGGAAACAAAACATTAATGTCCATTTGTTGCTGAAGTAAAGTAATCAATGGAAAATAGATCTTTACAACTGAAGGTATATTATTCTATATTTACACCAACAAAAATTGCTTATAGTTTTCTCTTTAACCGATTGAAAATAAAAGGCTTAGAATAGGAAAACGCTAAAAGTTTAGTTTAAGCGTGGGAATAAATCGGAATTTTAAGATAAATACCTACTCACCAAAAGCCCTTTGGTGATATAAATATTACGTAAAAATATGCTTGATTTATATTTTTCTTATACTAGCTGCTTTGCTGTATTTGGATGGTGACAAAGTAATAATAAAACCCTAATGCCTTTAAAGGCTAATAACTATTAATCACCACTAACTTTCTAAATTTTTAATACTATACAGGTCGCTCACTTCTAACTTTTGAACCGTTTGGTACATTTTTATAAAACTTGGAACGATAATAGGTCTGTTCGGAGAGAAATCACAAACTAGTCAGCTCCAATAATATCTGTTTACAGCTTACTCAATTAAATCTTGATATAATATGGCCTAATTATGACATTGCTAGAGCAAATTTGCAAATTGTTAAATTTCATTTTAGAAATAAGTTACTTCTCTGCGTAAAAATACCAACTAATATTAAGTAATCCTTATTAAATAAAAACCTAGTAAAATATCTTATAGAGATATGTTTTTTGGTTAAAATCGAATTACTGATACTTGGACGACTGCCAATTGAAAGTAAAAATTCCCTCTTCAAAATATAAAGTTAGACAATTTGCTGATTAGAAAATTGATACATTTTAACAGTTAATTATTTTATTTGAAGTACAAAAAATTTTGAAAAATCCAACTGAGCATACCTTAAGAGCTAATGCCGTACACGAATTATTTTAATTAAATGTTAACATTAGTATAACACTTATTCATAAAGCCAACGTTTTCAGAAAATGCCCAGTCTAAAAGAATTAATTATAATTAGATAAAACAATAAATATTATGCTGCAATTTTGATAGGATTCAGGCTTTGGCTTAGTTTTTTTAACGGCTTTTTTCCAGTAAAATGAGTTTATTAGTTGTGGTTTGTGTTGATAATGGAGCACAAATTATAAAGTTTTAATTTTATTAAGGGACAATATGTAATTGATATGACTATGAGCTAAGGGGGCCTCCATAAACTACGTGAGGCGTTTTTTCAAATTTTTGGACCCCCTTCTACCCTGGTCATATTTTCTTTAACCACTCTCCATCCCCAAATGTCACGGGAGATTTATTGGAATGCAAAATGGCCCCATTTCTTAAACAGGAATTAATTTTGTTTTAAAACCAAAAAATTTAAAGGGCAAAAACAAAAAAAGGTCCTGCACTCAAAATTCGTTACCTTTTCCTGTTTCTAGCTGCAGAAAAATTTACAGGATATTTGCCCAGATTTTCCCTTCCCCATGGTGAGATTTGGTAAGATTTCCCTCGACCCCTCCCTTAATGTCTCGCCCAATTTATGGACGCGCCCTAATGTATAAAAATTCAGAGGCGGCAAAAATAAATAGCCTACGGGCGGCAAATCTGTAAATCCGCCACTGTTGGATTGTAAGGAAGCCATGTTTTGGAAGCCTTTTTTTTGAAGTTTGATGAATTGAGTACAAACAAAAATAGAGTAGTTGGGGCTCTCCTTTATTATTTGCCCCAGAGCCTTTGTTTACTTTCTTACTTAACTTGATGTGTTTTATTTGAAGAAGGTAAAAATTTTGGTTTTTGTCTCTTGGAGTACTTTAAATAGTTTACTTGGGGCCCTACTTCATTTCTTGCTCAAGGACCCTAGCTTACGTAGCTACGCCACTGTCTTTTACAAAGATTTATTATTATTCCTTCTCATAATATACTTTCAATATTTCCTCTAGGTGTTAGTTTGTAATTGTTTTTAATACCGCTTTTGATTTAAATTGCAAAAACTAATTGTTTAAAGTTACTGAATTTGATCCTTATAACTGATAAGTCATACATTTACATTAACCAGACAAATCTATGTCTGTACAAATTTAAACTGCAATAAATTTGATAAATGTGAATCGTAAGTTCTTTCGAGGCAAATATAAATCACCATCAGAAAAATATGACGTAGGCAAAATCATTTTAAACACGAAACATGTGTGTGTGTGTGTCTCTTTAAAACATGCAAATGAACCATTCCTTATGGTAAACAGTTTAAAGAGTTGAATTTGAATTATAAATAACTGGCAGATTGCAAGCCTACTTTGACTGAGCTATAAAATTACATTTGAGATTGAATCAAGTCAAATTGATAATTAAGAAGTATTATTGCACGCCAAGGGGATTATCAGATAAATTTCGTCAGTTGTCGCCTTTATTTAAACACTACCTATATTAAAATGTATTTAAATATTACTTTATAAATTATTTTAAGCATAATTATTGCGCGTTTCTAATCTATTATTACATTCCAACGCAGAATTTTTAAATAAATTTACATACAGTGTGATTTTTACCTATATACAAATATTGGGATTTTTTTAATTATTTATCAAGTATATGCGTATGATTAATCACTCTGTATACAGAGTCATCTAACAAGTTTTGAGCAGGGTAATACTTGTAACTTTTTGATATTAAAATGCAAAAAACCATTTTGTGTATTTTTTATAGAAAACAGTACTACTTGAGAACATTGTTTTCATTAAAAAAAAACACAAGGCATTTTTATGAAATGTTTATTTTGTTTATTTAATTTTACATTTTGTACTTATTTTTATTAGCGGCAAAATAAATTAAGTTTGTATGTGTGGTTCTAATAAGACAATAGAAGAAAGTTACAAAGGAAAGCCTAAAGGTCAAACTAACACCACTCTACAAAATATAAAAAAATGAATCCAAAATGCGATATATGTTTTTCTATATATATTTTTTCTAAACAAATGATCACAATTTGTTTTCAACAATAAAAAAAGCAGAAAAAAAGAATCCGCAATTTTAACCGTTTTTGTCAATTTGAGGTTTTTACAGCCACAAAATAAATAACATTGGTCAATGTGATAAATTAAGTGGTTAGAAAGGCTAAAGGAGTTCTGTAATAAATGAAGACATTCAAGAACGAGAACATTTTGTGAGCGGTCCAAAACTAAAAATTTTATGTTCAAAAACAAATTTTGAAAGCTAGTAACATTAGAGAATTAGACGTGGGTATTAAGTATTTGGTTAAAGAACTGGCACAAAAACTAACCAGAACTAACCAGAACTAGAATAAATATAAAGGGTTAAAAATTTAAAGGTAACTAATCGCTACATAAATTTATTTAGCACCTCAACATCAACAATTGAAGGTCGTTTCATGCTGTAACAATTGGTTACGAATTGGTCACAATTGGTCAGCGGGTCTGAGTAACCTACTAATCAATCTCAACCAATGTCAGTGGTGGACATACAACTAAAATATTTTGACAGGTTCACCACTTCCGGTTATTCCGGAAGTGAAGGTCAACATCCTTATTTTAAATGGAAGACCCTATATATTATTTATGTTTTAGATTCTGCGAAAAATTCTAAACATAATTTATGTGTAATGTTCTATACTAAAGTCCAACCGTTTACAACTTATTCTAAATTTTATAATGAAGTTTGCAAGCCATTACATAACCATCAACAAACAACATTAATATGAGTTGGGGTTAAGTTCCTTGTAAAAAAAAACTTCTTTAAGAGACTGTATCGATATTTTTACAATTTATAAATACAGAGTGGTTAAAAATAAACGTTATAAAGTGTAACGACAAAAACCTTAAAAGTCATTTTTTCAAATGGAAACCCTCGTCTTTTATTACCTTATCCTATTAGGCATTAAAAATAAGGGTAAGTTTGTATAGAGATGTTTATTCGAAAAATTTATAGTTTTCGAAATATTAACGATTTATTATATATATTTTATATAATTAATTTACCTATTCTAACAATGCATTTAAATACGGTTAGGTACAGGGTAGTTGGCTGTGACGCCGAATTTTGTTGTCAAGGCTAACTAGAAGCCAAACTAAGCCGTACTTAAAAGCATTGTTAGAATAGATAAGTATTAAATTGTTAATATTTCAAAAACTATAAATTTTTGAATAGACATTCTTATACATCCGTATTTTTGATGCTTAATAGGATAAATGAAAAAGAGATAGAGTTTTCCATTTAAAAAAAAATGACTTTTAAGATGTTGATCGTAATAATTTTTAACGATTATTTTTGACAACTCTGTATTTATTAATTGTGAAAATATCAATACAGTCTGTTAGAGTAGTTCTCCTTCTACAAGAAACCCAACCCCAACTCATATTAAAGGCTTTTGTTTAAAAATATTGGTGGTTATGTAATGGCTTGCAAACGTCATTTTTGACATAAAATTTAAAAGAAGTCAAAAACGGTTGGACTTAGGTATAGAACATTATACATGTAATGTGTTTAGAATTTTAAGCAGAATCTAAAAATAAATAATATACAGGGTGTATCATTTAAAATAAAGAAGTTGACATTAACTTCCGGTATAACCAAAAGTGAGTAGAGCTGACAAAATATTTTAGTTGTATGTTCCACTGACTTTATAACTTTACCTAATTTTTAAAATTTCTCAAAGCGAACTTTTTGATAAACCGATCACGTCAGTTCCCGGTGGGACACCCTGTATTGGTATATCCACAAATGTGTTTAAAAGGGCCAGCTACAAAACTATCGTATTTCAGTATTTACGTATCTATTTTTCATGTGTCCCTTCTGTGGTTTTTGTTACTTGACACATCAGGTTACCGGTATTAAAATGTTTAGGTCTAGTTCATAAAGAAATTGTTAGATTTCATATTAGGTATAGGAACTAGAAATGTAAAAAAAATCAATGAAAATGTGTTTAATACTTTCTTTTAGCCCAATGCTAAGAAGCTATAAAAAATAATTTGTTCATATACAGAACTAATACTAACTCTAATTAGGATTTTTAGTTCTTTTTACCCAAACCTAATTTATAAAGAATGTCTCAAATTTAAGATATAATATTATAAATATTTTTTTACGACATTTAAAAATTGCGTTTTTCTTAATACATTATTTTGAAGATAAAGTACTTCAGTTTAGCACACTACATAAAGTGTTAAAAAAGTAGCTTTTTTGAAGAGTTTGACGCTTTTCTTAACTCGTTGACTTGGTGTTTTGTTTTAGTGTCCACTAGAATTTATTTTATTGGAAATTTATCTATGATATGTAACAGCAGGGTTGGGTAAAATTGTTAAGTCCAACATTTAAATACGAATTTTGATTTAAGACAAAAAAGAAATGTGTTCACACCCACAAAAAAACGCAAGGAAAACTGTGTTTGACTTATACTTGTCTTTTTTATTATTATTTAAAAAAAATAATTTTAAATTTGACAGTTTAGAGATACGGACGGAAAATATTGAAAATTATTAATAAGATGAATGTTAAATGACTTAAAATTAAAAATTATTTTTTTCTATTTACGAAATATTTCTACCAAAAGTAAATAAACACAATTTTAAATTTTAAATACATATGTAAGTGTATAGTTATAAAAAAAATAATTTGTCTCTTAAAAAAGAAAAGTATAGGTAAATAAAACATTTTATACCGTCATAAAAAATATATGCATCACGAACTCGTACATAAATATTTAGAAATGCCACCTCTCCCGGTTTCGGCACTTATTCTCCCGGTTCACGGTCAAACAATAATTCTCTTTAATAAAATAATATGTTCTTCGAGTTCAAAATTTGCTCGCGACAGCATTGCTCTCGGTCATTGGCAATAAAAAGGTGGTAACCCTATATATACATAAAGCTTTTTTTTACTCATGGGATTGCCGCCTAACGGCTCGTACTGTGGGAAAATACACAAATTTTTGGTAAAAAAATGATTTTGGTCACGTGGCGTAGTGTCAAGGGAGCACTAGCAACTTTTTTCGAATGGAATGAGGTAAGTCACGTAGCACCTTATTTAAAAGGCTAAAAGCTTCTCTACTTAACGTAGAGTTTCAGACTTACAAGCAAATTTTATAGAGGCCGTACTAGTTTGTACGGTCTTTAAGTCAAATTTCAAACGGTTGGGCCAATTTTCAAAAACAAAGTGCTATTGAGTAAAGAATCAAAGGTCATTTACCTTAGTTGCCTTTATATTAAAAAAAAAAGTTTTTAGTGCCCAATTGCTAGTGCCAATTGGCCACTAACCGAAATTATGTTTATATTAAAAAGCAATTAAAGTGACAGCCTTTTAACTAAATTTTACCCAATCTTGATATCTTGTCCCATTCAAAAATAAAGAGGAGGAGGACGACCTTTAATATCCTTACTTTACGTTAATAGTAGGGGAGTCCACGTGCTAAATGAGGATTTACTCGAGCGTCATTAAGACCGAATTGGTGGCAAAGCTTAGATGATAAAAGAAAAAAAAATGTTATACAGTCTCTAAAAGTACAAAATGTTACTACAAATTCCTTGGGCCAAAACAAAACGATATCAGCTTTTTGACTAGGGTAAATTGCATTAGATCGTTGTATTTTGGCCCAAGAAACTTGTGGTAGCATTTTTCATGGAGCTATGAGCAAAATCCGGCTGGCACAGATAAAGCGTGAGGGATTTAATTTGTGTAGTATAAAACGTTTACTCTAAAATATCTCATAAACGGTTGCTCGTATCGATATTTACCAGGTATACCATTTTTAGACAAAAATTATAGAAGAAAAGATTTTTTGTATGAAAGCCATATTATACCAAGGCACCAAAAATTATGGTATTTTAAAAAAGGAAAATACTTCAGCTTTTAATTCCCCACTCTAAAAAATCTCCAAATACCAAATAAGAAGATATTTAAAAATAACCAAAATAAAATTAAAACTTTAACACCCTATATCTCCCAAACGGTAAACTTTTAAACTAACGTAAATTGCGTTAGATCGTTATATTTTGGCCCAGGGAATTTGTGGTAGCTTCTTGTACAGACCTTCTAGAGACACCCTTTTATCGGTGGGAAAAGCGGCTATAGATTTTAAAAAAATACTGTTATTATGTCGGCTTGTGGAAATTGTTCGGATCGTTTCGGATTATACAGGATGATAATTTTTAAGTCTGCACTGTTGCTAACTTCTGTAATATTGGACATAAGAAGTCGGTAAAATTAGCAAAGTAGTAGCATTTTTCCACTGATCAACGTGCTGTCAACAAAAAACAATTGAACATCGGGTTTTCGATTTATTGCAAAAATATACTTTTTTTTAAATGAAACACGCTGTATATTATATCTCTATTCGAGAGATCTATCAAAGACCATTAAAAAAGTCCTCATGTGTTTTATCCAATTTTTAATAGTTTCGGAAATATGGCCATCCTCGGCAATTTGATGAGTAAATTGGCAGTTTTTAAATAGAACACTCTGTATATTGCATCACCATTAAATAGATATTTTAATGAGCTTTAAGAAAATATCACGTTTAATAGGTCTATCTCTTATGGTTTTGGAAATATAGCCATTCAAATCTAAAAAAATAGATGATAATGTCTATTTTATTTTCGACACTAAACTTAGTGCTTATAGCTTGAAACTGTGGAGGTAATAAAAATATAACATAATTTTCAGATTTAGATGGCCATATTTTTAAAACTATAACAGGTAGACATATCAAATGTGGTATTTTCTTAAAGCTTCTTAAAATATCTATTTGATGGTGATGCAATATACAGAATGTTCTATTTAAAAATGCTAGTGTACTACCAAATTCCCGAGGATGGCCATATTTTCAAAACTACTAAAAATTGGATCTAACCCATGAAAACTTTTTTAATGGTTTTGATAGATCTTTCGAATAGTGATATAATATACAGAGTGTTTAATTTAAAAAGTTGAATGTTTTGCAATAAATCGAAAACCCGATGTTCCATTGTTTTTTTGTTGGCAGCACGTTAATCAGCGGAAAAATGCTACTACTTTGTTAATTTAACCGACTTCGTTTCTTCAATAATAAAAAGTTAGCAATGATCACCCTGTATACTTTTCGTTGTGCTAAAATAATTTTCTTCAAAATAAAAAAAACAGCCACGCTCGAGAATGTCAAAAAACTGTTTAGGATGTTGTTAACTCACCCTATCTTAATCTCACGCGGTTGAAAATTTATGATTGATATAATCTTTTTACGATTAACCCTGTATACGTAGCTTATATTTGGTGGTGATACTTAACCGGGTACAAGCTATCCTTCCGTATATTAATCTGCCGCGCTGTAGTAAATTCCGAAATCCCCTCTTGGGCTTCCCTACCATAATTAATGTATTTAACTTTTTAAAACTCGGAAACGAAACTTTGTGCTGACGGGATCCATTTGCGAAGATGAGCAAAGAGTTTTAATAAAAATAACAATTGTGAGTTGTGAGCATATTTCCAAAAAATAAATTGTTTTTAATTTATTTCAAGAGACTCGCAATGTATATTGTATACTATATAGCTATAAAAATGAGTATTTCCTGTAAAAACTTACACAAGCCTGTTTATATTTTAAGAATGTGAACATTACGTTTTTTTTCAGCAATAATTACATTATCGCGGACGTACATATTAGCATAAAATAACACAGTTTCACGTAATTTTAAAGTTATTCAACCAGGCCTGTAAAAATAAACCTAAAAGAAAACCATTAAAAAAAAAACATGTAGTACATTCTAGTAAAGATAATCTTGTTTTCATACAGTTAGTTCATTGTAAAGTCCTTCTAAGAAATAAAGGTCCATAACGAGGCCACATATCACATGTCGCACATGTACGTAATACATTTTCAACTGCCATTATAAGGTTTCCAGTATATGGCTTAGAAATTATAGGAAGGTCACAAAAAGCAAATATTTCCAAGGATCATTGGATTAGTCCTTTATAAGGTCTCTGAATATGCCTGACCATGCTCTGACTCACATGAATAGCTCAATTTAAACAGAGGCGGCTTACCAAAAAATAAATTTTGAGTTTAGGATTGTCACATTTTGGCTTAAGTTTACTAACTAATTTAAAAAAAATGTTAATAAGCACTTGAGTCTAGCAGGCGCGCAACTGAATATCTACAGGGTGGTCATTTTTAAGTCGGCACTATTGCTAACTTCTTTATTATTGAAGATACGAAGTCGGTTAACCTTTAACTGGTGACGTGAGGTCTGAGATGCCGAGCGAATGACGAGAACGTAATTTCACCCCTTTCCCCGCGCGCCACGCATTTGGGCACCTCAGTACCTTCGAGTTTAGTTACGCCCACGCCGTAGAGGGGGATAGTTGTGTCGGCCGCAAGCGAAATAGGTAAGTATGGTCCACGCAAAGTATTGTCGCGGCCCAACGTCATTTTTAATTTTCAAGATACGAAGAATAAAATTTGGTTTTATTGTTTTAATATGTTCAACTTACGTATAAAAAGTATAATTGGTTTCTACTCAATGATACTTTCATATGTAACTAAACTATTAAAACAATAGAACAAATTATATCTTCGTATCTTGAAAATTCAAAATTGTATTGTTATGTTTTTCACAAAAATGTAGAAGAAGTCAATTTGTTGAGTTTTTGATAGTTTTAATGATGGTTAAGAGTTCCTAATAGAAAACTAAAAAATTTCTTATATCTCGATTGTTTTAATTATAGGTAAAGGTATGTAGTTATTATATAATAAGATAAAGTCAGTGCCCGTAACAATTTTACAAAATACGACTACTAAGGCCTGTAGCCCCCGTCACCAGTAACGTTCTGAAAAAACCACGTCACCAGTCAAAGGTTAAATTATTAAAGTTCTAGTATTCTTTCCGCTGATTAACGCGCTGCCAACAAAAAACAATTGAACATCCGGTTTTTGATTTATTGCAAAAATATACTTTTTTAAATGGAACACCCTGTGTATTATATCAAAAGATCTATTAAAAAGCTTTAAAAAGTTTTCATGTGATTTATCCAATTTTTAATAGTTTCGGAAATATGGCCATCCTCGTTTAAATAAACACTCCACCCCGTATATTGATCATGACCATTCAAAAGATATTTAAAAGAGCTTTAAGAAAATACCACATTTAATTATAGTTTTGAAAATATGGCCATTTAAATCTCATAATTATATTAAATTTTCAATATCTCTACTGCTCCAACCTATAAGCACTAAGTTTAGTGTTGAAAATAAAATTTTGAATGGTCACTATTTTTAAATCTATAAATGGTCATATTTCCAAAACTCTATAAAATATCTATTTAATGGTGATGTAATATAGAGGGTGTTCTATTTTTAAAATGCCTGTGTACTATTAAATTCCCGAGGATGGCCATATTTCCGAAACTATAAAAGTTGGATATAACACAAAAGACTTTTTTAATGCTCTTTGATAGATCTTTAGAATAGTAATATAGTGGTATATATAGGTGTTCTAATGAAAGTGGACAAAAATACTATAACTTTACTAATTTATCCGACTTAAAATTGACCACCCTGTAAAGGGTTTTCGAATTATTTTATCCAACAACCGAAACATGGGACCCACACCAAATTTTTTAATGCTGGTTGGTATTTGTTTCAAGAGGAACACTTTGGTAAACATTTTCTTTTATTTTGAATTATAGCAGAAAAACAGTTAATTATTTGGTGAACCCCTAGGTATACTTTCGTTTTTGTTTAGGACTTGTTGCTTTCAAAATACCCTATGTAAAGTAGCGTAGTAAAGTTCACAGCTAGGCATGTGTCATTCATTAAAAACATTTTGGATTACAACAATAGTCTAAGATCCGAATAGGAAGCGACCTTCACCCATCTGTTTACCGGATAAAAACTGTTTTATATTAAGGACAGTATTTAAACAAAGGTTTTGCCATGGGGTTGCCTAAAAAAAATTAGGTCGAGGTTATGACCAATTAAAGAAATAAGTTTTAAACTTTTAAGGTACCCTGTATAATGTCAATTTTCGTTTTTTCATTGAACATGACAGTACTAATATATAAGTACATTTTGCTTCTTCAATTTTATAAATAAAGCTTTGGTAAAATTTTTAAGCTATTTTTTAAATTCAATATGGTCTTGACCTAATTCTATTAGGCAACCCTATGACTATACTTTTGTTTAAATATGATCTTTAATATAAAACACTTTTTATCCGGTAAACAGATGGGTGAAAGTCGCCTTCAATTCGGTTTTAGTAGTAAAAGTGTTTTTTACCTTCTGGTATCTTCCTTAGTCCACGGATCTGGTTAACAAGAGGACAAATGGACAAAAAATTTAATATAAAAAAAGAAAAGTTATTTTCAAAAAATTTTTGCTTGTAAAAAAATTTGGATCTAAGAAAAAAAAGCTTGATTTTGTATACAGAGTTCGCAAAAACTTAAGAAACATGATTTTTTCCAAGAGCAAACTACCGTTATTTTTCATTATTTTAAAATTTTTATTATAAAATGACCTAAAAACTTTTATAATCTGCTTTTCAAACACCTGCTTTCTTTAAATTCCTGCACAACACAATTTTTCAGCTGTAAACGAATGTGATTAAGGCGTTTTTCCCAAATTATGGAATTTATTAAAATTTTGTTTTATTGTGGTTATCGATTACAAACATTATTCTAAATAAATTTTCCTTATGACATTTTGCCTAAAAATTAAAAGTAAGGGTAGTTTACTCTTAAAGAAAAATAATATTTTATAAGTTTTTGCGAACCCTGTATACAAAATCAACGTTTTCTCTTCGTAAATCCTATTTTTTTTACAAGCAAAATTTTTAGGAAAAACGACTTTTTCTCAAAAAATGAAATTTTTGTCCATCTGTCCTTTTGTTAACCCCATCCATGGACACTCTGTATATTAAAAAAATTGGAGTACTGATGTATAATTAAGACCTCGTTACTAGTTTTTAAAAAAACAATTTTTTAATATCATATAATTTTATTAATTTATTTGTTAGGTTGACTTCTTTTATCTTCTTTTTCTTAGATTTGTATAGGCAGTCAATGCTGACCAGGTAGTGCGTCGTCTGACAGAATATATTGGGTATATGACCATCATCAACCAAACGCCTTTTTACAGTTTCTGATTTTATTGTCAGTATTAAAAAATTTATATAAAAAAAATAAGTTTCTTTCCTATTGTTATGATAGTCAAATAAGGTTAATCTAAAGCATACAAAACCTAGTATTTGGTATGTACCAGGTTAT
This sequence comes from Listronotus bonariensis, assembly GCA_014170235.1. Lineage (NCBI taxonomy): Eukaryota > Metazoa > Arthropoda > Insecta > Coleoptera > Curculionidae > Listronotus > Listronotus bonariensis. Next base: position 27,945 of record JACEGR010001465.1, read on the forward strand.
TAAACAGAGAAAAAACAAATTAACTAAATTAAAATAAAAACCAAAATTTATCTAACATTTTTAAAACGGCTAATTAGATATTTTTTAACAAACAAGTATTGTAAATTAAAAATAAAATTTTAATAAAAAATAACTCTTAAAAATGTAGTTTCTACTAAGAACAAAAAAATCATCTGTATATAGATATTAAACACTGTTTTTAGTATAGACACAGTGGCGCTGATCCAAAATTTTTAGGTTTTAAATAATTAACTGGTGTCTTAAGTCTACGAGGTCTTATATTATGTCTTCTTTGTTAAAATAGTGACAACATTTTTAGAAATGTCACATAAATAGCAACAAAAGAATAGAAACTTCTAGCAAAGTTTAATTTAAGAAATTAACTCATTCTTTATTATAATAAAAGGCTTATTATGCGGGCTATTCTAATTTTATGTTGTGTATAAAAAAATGGGAAGGTACCAATTATTTTAACTACCCCGTAGATCCGGTCCTGAAGCAAAAAGAATAAAAGCACGAAACACGAACTGTGAGCCTTGGGCGACTCAAAGCTCTGAATTTATGATTGAGATTTGAGAAATAGTGTAGGATAACAATTGCTTATTTTGCTTGAATGATTGCCGTATAAAATAACTACTTTCAAAGAATGGAAAAACGAAAAAAGAACGGGAATTTCAGGTTTTATAGCATTAGGGTGTTACGGTAAAAATATATTTAGGTTTATCTTTTGATGTTGTATTTAAGCTTTAAAAGGGCAAGACTTAAAATACGTTTTTACCTTTATTGTGTGAAACGTAAAATGTTGTGAAATTATTACTTTGGAACCAAAATAATGTTTTAACAAATGGTAATTCTATGGTGAGATAAATCATAAATCTAACCTTTATTAAGTAATTTAAAAACTAATAAAAATACGCAGTTTATAAAATTAAAACCAATATCTATATTAAGAAACATTAGATATTAAAAGTATTTTTAGGCTTTTAAAGTCTTTATTTGAGGACTGATTTAAAAAAAGGGTTATGTTTAGTTACAAATAATATCTATAAGAAAGACGCAAAAAACGTTTACTTAAATTTAAAATTCTAGACAACTAAAATTTTTAATGTGCATGGCTATAACTATTTTGGGGCCTTCAGATATATTTTGTAACAATTTCCTGGATTATTTTTTATTTCTTTTGAGAAAAATGTAAAATCATTTTGACTACGTTTATTTAAATTTTGACTCTTTTATTATTTGTTTTTTATGTTTTTTTTTATAATGTAAAAATATGTTTCGCTTTAAAACTTTTTACCCCTTTATTAATTAGAATGTGGTGAAAAAAACAAAATATCATTGATCATGGGAACTCCCTGTCAAAAGCATTAAATTAAGTTTAGTTTAGATAAAATTATTTTCACCACAAACATAAATGTAAAGAAGGTGAGACAAGTTTAATACTAATTATATGCTTGGCTGTGGTCTCCGCCGCAAAAAGGATAGAGATCTAAATGAGCCAAGTTTTGTACAAAATTCAAATAGGTATATGTATGAGGTCTCAAAGTAGGTTAGATTTAAATTGACCAGTTTTATTACATGAGTTATGTTATAAAGTTATTTTTATACGACTGCTTTAGAAAATGGGGTTTTGCACACGCTAAACAAGCTTTGAAAATTGTATTTTGCGCACAATGTGTGCAAGGAAAATATGTTTTTTTTGCACACGGTTCTGTCTTTCAATATGATTTATTATGGTTTTTTATTGTTATGTCAAAAATATAGAAAACTCAAAGTAAGCTTTATTCCATAGCAACCGTCATAGTTTTCTTGTTTTGTTGATTAGATACCAATTTAGATACAAAAAAATTTTGATTTCGCGAAAAAATGTCCGATTCTGAAGAAATTCTAAAAAAGCGAGTTTAATCTCGTCAAACCTACTTCCAACAAAGTCAAGAGATCGATATGAAGCCGAGTTACATCGATTTATGAAGTGGAGACAAGCAAATAACGTACAAACGTTTTCCGAAAATGTTATGTTGGTGTACTTTGAAGAGCTGTCGAACAAATACAAGTCTTCAACATTATGGAGCACCTTTTCCATGCTAAAATCAACCCTGAGGGCAAACCAAAATACGGATATTGGGAAATACCAGAAGTTGCAGGCCCTAATAAAAAGAAAATCAGAAAACTATGTGCCAAAGAAGTCCAAAATTCTTAGCGAGAATGATTTTTGCCGCTTCCTAAAGAACGCTTCAGACGAGAAATATTTGCTAATCAAGGTAGGCATCACAGTTATTTTATTTATTTTATGGTGTCATTTTTTATAGTGAGAAGGTTTAGTAGGCAGGGGTTACCCAATTCTGTTTTTAAATAGTGCTAGTTTCATAAAGTACTTACTTAAAATGAATAAAACTAAAGACTTATCGGTATTTTTTCTTGTTTCAGGCAGTGGTGGCAGTCGGACTTTCTGGGGCATGCCGAAGAGAAGAATTGTGCTTCCTTAAAAAAGAAAATATGACGGATTTTGGCAGCGCAATGTTAATTAAACTAGAGAATACCAAAACGAAGATGCCGAGATCATTTACAGTGTCAGGAAGTCTCTACACCATCTTAAAAAAGTATTCTGCCCTTCGACCTCCACTCCTGCAAACAGATCGTTTTTTTCTTAATTATCAAAATGGAAAATGCACTCGCCAAAACATTGGAATTAACAAAATTGGCGGTATGGCAAAAGACATCGCCAAATTTTTGATGTTGGAAACTCCAGAAGCCTATACCGGGCATTGCTTTAGGCGGTCGTCAGCCACAATATTGGTGAATTCTGGATCAGATTTGCTGGCTCTGAAGCGCCATGGTGGATGGAAATCCAGCTCAGTCGCCGAAAGTTATATAGATGACTCGCTTAGTAATAAAATGGATGTTTCAGAGAGGATCTCTTCCTCTATGTCGTCTGTTGCGGCACAGCCACAACAGCAATTGAGTAATGAAGTGCCGCAAGAAAACTGCAATATGCCGACGACAGAGAACTGTATAAGCAAGGTGCCAGAAAATGTTGTCTCCATCGTTAAAAAGTCGATCAACAATGCGACGATTCCTGCAGAAGTAAACATTACAATTAATATTTTAAAATAGTTATGAAGTTTCCTGTTTGCTAAATTATAGTCTGTAGTTTCTTGTTTTCATTACTTTTGTTTTGCGTTTGTTTTTAAAATAAAAATTTACACAAAAATGTTTTTTTTATTTGCAGTCGTATAAAAAGTATCGTAAAAACTCGTTAGAAAACCTCTTTGCACACTCGCGAGACTTGTGGACCTCGACTTCGTCTCGGTCCATCAATTTGTCTCGCCCGTGTGCAAAGAGTCGTTTTCAAACCTTGTTGTTTAATATACTATTTCCTACGACCACTTGTGAAAATAGCAAATAGCACACTGGTTTCATGCATAGAAAGTGCGTTATATCACACTAGTGTTGCAAAGTACTTTACAACACTTGTGTGATTTATATTATGATGTCATTCTAAAAACTGCTATTGGTTTTGCAAGTGACATATTTATTGTAGTGACAGTAAAAAAAATTTGTAATTACCTTAAACAATAGAACCCAAATAAGCGAAAATCATCTTATTAACGTTAAGTTACTAAACAGTATAAGCTTTCTTCTAATATTAAAAAAACTAATAATAAAAAAATTTCCGAAAAAATAAAAACATAAACAAAAATAGACATAACCACAAAAAACAACTTTCACCGACTGCTCGCTCAGTGTTGTCAGGTAAGTAGATCAAATTAAAAATCTCCCTCCTACCTTTGAGCACGCACTTTATAGAGGCACCCTTGCCGCTTGACCGTTCGACCTAAAGCGCCAGAGAAAAAACTCCTATAGATCAAATTCCTTTCTCTCTGTCTTCGTGTACTTAAACAACTAGTTAAATCTTTTTTAATCCCTTAATTAAACCTGAGGCTAATACACACTTTATGAATCCACTTTCTTTTATCCATTCATAAATAGAATCAGACCCTTCCGACGTTGCCAAATGCTTTCCATATTTTGCATGGTATAACGGACGTTTAGTAGTCATTTTTTTCTTACTTTTAGGACTTTAGGTTATGCATTTACAATTTTCATATTTTTTATATTTTTTCTCAAAAATATGAGAAAAAAATGTAATTTTTACTTAATTTTACATGTGATGTTCAGTTTCATTAACTCGTTTTACCAATTTTACCCCACCCAGCACCCCTTTTCACTCCCCGGTCCCGTAAGTTTGTTTACTGACGTTTTTAAAAAACGGAATATATTGTATATTGGATACTTACGTTTTATTTAGAAGAGTGTCTAAAATATGTAAGTATCAATAATATTTAAAAAACCCTTAAAATAGCAGAAAACCGTATTAAACTATTACCGTTATTACCTAACCAAACCAAACAATTTTTATTAAGTGAGGGCCTTTTGAAATTCCAAAATGATAAAAGTTATGTAATGCTTCTAGGTAGGTAATTTTCGATGTAAAATATTGTAAAAACAGTATAATATAGAAGTGAGGAAAAGTACATATCACACTAGTGTTACAAAGAAAAAATCACCCTAGTGTTGCAAAGTTCTCAATTGTTTTTTATTTTTTCTGTAAAGACAAACTATTTTTTTTTTTGTGAATAATTTGTGGTCGTAGGAAAAATAGTGTACAGTACTCGTGTGAAAATGACTTTCTTAAACTCGTGGGTTTGTCGCACTCGGCTAATGCCTCGTGCTACAATATTCCCACTTGTGTGAAATTAGTCATTATCCACACTTGTAATGTAATATACTATTAACTTATATTTAAATAGATTTTTTTATTTTGATAAAAACTGTCTAACTCAAATCCATACTTATATATTATACTTTTGCATTATATATAATACTTTAAGATCTTATACATATTTGTATCATTTACAGAACTTGACACTCATTTAGAACTCTATTTTCTTGTCGTCGACATATTCTTAAACGTTAGAAATAACAGTGCGCATTGCCTAATGATGATTGGCCTTTTTAACAGTTCCTGATTATGCTTAAATAAGACCGGGCGATATAACGATCTTCTTACCGGTAACTTATTCGCGCGTATTACAAGTTTTTTGTTTTTTTCTCTTTTTGACATCCCACGAAGGCATATGCCAAAATACCAGAGTACCGTGGGTGTCGGGTTATTAGATGTTTAACCCATCGTTCTCCCTGTTCCACCAACATTGTCCAAGCACTGAAACATGCAGTTATGCATTTCACAGCACCTTTTAGACAACGCGGTAGTGCCACCACGGTCGTTATTTTTAAATAACTACTACCTAAATATGTCTTCCCCGCTGAGAATCGAACCGGCAACCTCTGGCTTCGAAGATCAAAGCTCTGTCCACTGCGCCACGGAGGAGACGTGGTATGGGACACCACTTATTTTTTGTCCTAATTTTATTTTCATATTTCTGTTATATAGCAAATATAATAATACATAAATTGGGATAGTTCTAAATATCTACTTATAACAGTTCAAACGCTTTAACTATACAAACTTTTATTTTGTTTTGGGACTTCCTAAACTCCCTTTTTTTAACTTTTTTATTACGTCCAGATTTTTTCCTACGCTTACACACAATTACCAAGCTGGAGTCCACATTTTATCTTTTTGGATCATTCGAAAGTGGGTTAGGTTTTTGTTCTATATGTCAGTCAGTCAATGGAAAATTGACGACTTTTGGACCTTTATATCTTTATAACCGTTTCAGCTTCATGAAATCTGGGCTTCTAGTTGTTCCTATGAATATAAATGACACACGCTGTTTCATATGTTGCGTACGTTAAATAGGTTTTGAGTAATGGAGGGGTAAAAAGTGGCATCAAGTGGTTTGTGTAATATTACACTCGGCACTGTAGCCAGTTCTTTTGCTTGAATTTGCTGAAACACAGAGTGTCTTTAAAAGGTCTATACAATAAAGTACCACAAAGTTTGTGGGACAAAATAAAAGAATTTAGTTCAATTTATTTTAGTGGAAAAGTTGATCGTTTGCTAGGTGTCAAAGCTTCTATGTAATTTTAGATATTTCTAAATATTTTACTTAACATTTTTTTTAAATCTAGATTTGGAGGGGTTTTCAGAGTAAGCAATTAAAATCTATACTAATTTTTTTGTTGTCAAATATAGAGGGAGCTTCCTGCAGTCGTTTGGTTTTGTTAAGTTAGCTGTAACTTTTTTTTCGTTCCGGTGTATTGTGGGTATAGAGAAAAAAATTATTTTCTCATATTTTTAAACAAAAAGGTAAACTTAGTAAATTCCGCTACGAGTAGCCGTCCTTAATATATTTTAGAATAAACGTTTCATTTCACATTAAAAATTTCCTTTACGCTTCATCAGATACAGGGTGTCAAAGAAACAAAATTAAATAAAAATTTTGACACCCTGAATCCTGTAAACAATGACTCTCACTAAGGTAGATTGCATTAGATCATTGCATTTTGGCCCAACGAATGAGTGGTTGCATTTTGTACAGACCTTTAAGAGTCTGTTGGGTTACCCAGACAAAACGTGAAGAAATGCAATAAAAAAATTGTATGGAATAAAAGGATTACTCTGAAATATATTACAAACGGTTGCTCGTTGCCATATATACTAAGTATGTATTTTTAGTGATTAATATATAAGAGATTGTTTTTTTTATTTAAGGTCAATAAAAAGTTACGGCAATTTCAACATAATCAAAATACTGCCGGTAGCCCCTTTACATTTTACAACAAAGACATAAGTAGAAACATTTTGATTTCTTACCCTGAAAAACTCCCCGAAACCGAATTTGGTGGAAAAATGCTTAACATTATCTAAATAAAATATTTAATAACAATAACCCTAATAAGCTTTGTCACCCTGCACGATTAACTTTTTGACTTGGGTAAATTGCGTTAAACCAAAAGTTTTGCCCAAGGCCTTACGGTGGCATTTTGTACAAATATTTTAGGAACACTATGTATATCGAAATAAAAAAATGGAAAAAATTAAACAAGTGAACACATTTCTGCTTTTAAAATAAACTAGTAATATACAATAAGAAATACAATTAATTGGACTTTTCCGTGTTGTTTTGATTGAATATCATACTGATATTGATATTTTACAAATACGTGTATGATTTTGAAGTAATTTAAATAATATGTGAATTAATAAAAATTATAGAAGAGATTTTATAAATGACATAAAACGATTTTTGATAAAATGTGAATATATGTTTTTTTATATATATAAACACACTTTTTATTTGTAATTTTTTTCAATAAACAAATGTATAATATGTTTTACTAATCTACTAATCATTGTGTACTTAATAGTATTTCCAGATACATTAAAAAAAAGAAAACAAATTACTCTAATAGCTATTAAATTACTTGAAGGTATGATTAAGGGGTCATTAAAATTATTTCACATATACCTTTAAATCGGATTTTAAAAGTATTAAGTAGGAAGAAGAAATACTTCTGCGACAAGCCTAAATTTAGCGTTTAATAATATACATAAATATGTGTATGTTAAAAACGAATGATCCAGAAGTTACCCAATATAGCAACGAATCTTGTTTTATTATTTAAAATGTAATCCCAATGATCATCTAATTTTTTTGTCACTACGTTTAAATCGAATAGTTAAAGCTAGCTTGAATTAAAGCGACTTTTAGAAGTGGCTTGAAAAAAGCGATATAAACACGCTTAAAAGTGACTTGAATCGTTCAAGTCAAGCCTGAAAATAAGTAGGGTTGACTTCACTGAAGTCGACTAGAAACAGGATATAAAAGATTTAAGCGGGCTTGATAACCGCCTAACTTTAGATGAATGCTTCCTCAAACGACATCAGTGTAAATTTCATATATGATTTTGACATTTTTATAAAAAAATATTAGTTGAAAAACAGGTGAGAAAACTATAAAAACATGCTTACACCCACAACAGCACACAAAACGGGACCAATTAAAAAGTTAGGTTTGTTTGTTATTTGATGTCTACTGTGAAGTTGGATGCAAAACTGCCGCATGCGTACGACGATGGCCTGAAATGTGCTTGACCTCGATTTTTAATGAATTTTCAAGCCACCGAAATAATTACGTAGACTTGGAAATCGCTGTATAATTGCTTTGTTTTCAAGCCAGCTTTAACTATTCGATATAAACGTAGTATGTGACAGAATCGATACTGTCTATACCTAATAAACGTTTTTGTTGTTGTTTTTTTTTAATTTAAATTTTGGCTTTTATGAGTTTTTTAATTACCTGCGAAAACGCTAAAGAAAGAGGGATATATTTATAATATAATAGTAAATTTTTGTATACTTTTCGTTATTGGGACTAATATTTTTACCAACGTGATTACATGTTGTTTTTAGTATCGTAACAGGCAGTTGCACTTTCTAAAACATATACAGACAATATATTTTATAGAGGCACCGAACCTTGGATAACGTTATCCAATTATAGAAACATGCAGCTTTATAAATGATACGGTAGTGTCACAAACATTAAGTTAATGGTATTTTTACGGGATCTTCAGTTTACCGTGGAACGTATAACACATAAAGAACAGCACAGGATGTGTCGCGGCAGTGAGGTATCCAAGAATTAACCACTTAAATAAAAGAAAAATATTATAATTCTTTTAGGAATAACCAAAAACATAATAACAAAACTATTTCAATGTATTTAATTAATTGTATACCGGGTTCCCACAAATTTACTAGCAAGCACGTCATTTTCTTCAGAAGCATGATTGATGATATGATTTCAAAATTGTGGCATGGATGCAGATCTTGGATGATTTTGTTATTTTTAATGGAAGATACTCTATATTTTTTCAAAACTAGATTTTACAAGCGATTCTAAGCAAATACATATGGCATACGGTATATCAAATCTTGATTAATTTTAGAGAAAATGATACAAAAACCGCCATTTTAATTGATGGTTAAAAACAAATGAAAGTAGTAGTAGAAAAAGGCTATGCGATTTTAAACCTATTTAATAAACCTAGTTTTCTATTATCGCATGCAGAAATATAAGTGCCATAGATATTGACTTTTGGAAGTGAAAAACTGTAACAATTAAAATTAATTTAAAAATCACTACATTTTGCCTTAAAATTAAATTTAAAACTTATTTTCAATTATGATTGTATTTTTAAACGTTATAGTTTCACTTTAAGTCAATTTCCGTTGCACTTTTGGTAAAGCTGGAAAGTGTATTTTTAATTGATAGTTACTAAGGTTTATTAAATAGGTTTTAAAAATTACATTAGCTTGTTTTCACAATCATTTGTTAAAAAAAATCTATAAAAAATGCGGGTAATATGAGATTTTTAAACGGTATTTTCTCGAAACCTAATTAGGATGGGTAAAAAATGTGGCATATAAATTTGCTAGGATTTATCTGTAGATCTATTTTACTTTTATTATACATATAGGGTGTTCCACTTAAAAAGTAAAGTTTAAGGAACTTAAACTGGAAGTGTCACGTAAAAGCTGAAACACCAAAATTCAACATCCTATCCAACCACAGATCCTACCAAAATTTCTAAATCGTAAAACACTTATTAAGAAAATTATAGGCCTTCTACAGGGTGTTTTTAAACAGATGGAATTAAAAAATAGGAGTTTATTTCATGTTTAAAATAAAGAGTCGTTTACTTTAAAAACACAGGATCAAGAGTTAACCATTAGTGAGATATCGCGGTACAAAAATGGCGGTAAAACAACGATCTTATTTTTTATCTGAAAAATTAAAATCTTTAAAATAATGAAATTCTACAAGAATATTGCTATTATAAAATTACAGTTTTTGAATATTTTTTCACCTTTTAAGAATTATTGAAAGTGGTAAAAGTAGACTTATGCAATGACCTGGAAAATGTAAATTTAAAGAGACTGGTTTATTTAAAAACTTTTTAACTTCTGTATTTTTTTTATAAACTTACCAATTTTAAATAAAAAAATACAATGTAAACAATAAAGGGCCAGGACAAAGTCAATTATTTTATAGAAAATTATATTTATGTGAGAGCAGCTCACTTATTAAGGAATTTGTAATATGTCTTTATTAGGCGTTACCTGGTATAGATCTCTGATAGCTACATTATGTGAGGGCATATTGAAATTAGGGCACATCGTATAGTGTGACATGCATTAAACCACATACAAAATAACTATGATATTTCTTCTTCTTCTGTGATTAAACACAAATAAAAAAATTGACCTTTAAATTTTGATGGTAGAATATTTATCAAACTGCTTTATTTGATTTATAAAACTTTAAACTTGGGAATTAAAACATTTGTATAACTTACATTAAATACCGCACTAACGAGTAATAGAGTTTACTTTCTTTTTCTTCATATCCATTTGAAAATACTTTACCATCTTCAAAATAAGAGCTTGTTCGGCTTCTGTATATCGTTGCGGCATATTATTTTCAAATAACGACGTATGTTAACTAAACTAACACTTTACAGTGATCAAATATTAAAATCGCAAAAGAGCACTTAATATTCAAAATTGTTTTGAACAACTTACGCTGCACAATTAATTTGCGTTCACAATGTTGCAGGTTAAATTTAGGTTCACAGTACATCAAAATATGTAGCTCTGGATTGTCAGTTAGTTCGAAACATAGGTACTAGACTAATCGTCAATAATAAAAATGCCTCGGCGTCATCAGTTCTGTCTCACTTTCAAATATTCCCCTTTTTGTTGCTCGCACACTATGTAAACGACGGGTTTAGACTGCGATAGTTAATTGCCGTCGTTTTTTATTACGCTTTTGGCTTTTTTGCTATTAAATAGATCTCTAAACACCAATAAGTCTCCAATTTACTCAACTTTACATAAAAATTAATGAAAATAGTTCAGATGTCTAAAATATCGAAAAATTATTTTGACAGTTATTGACAGTTTATTGCCTTCTAACGATTTATTTTAGACTTTCATCAAAGACGTAATTTTTTGTCACTCCTAGTTTAAACGACATGAAGCGGGAACATCAATGTATTACCAAATATTAAACATCTTTGAAAATATCTATAGTTTTAATACAATACTCATTTTGTTTTTAAGGAAAAAAAATGATATTTTCTTTGCGATATCTCCCTAATGGTTGACTTTTGTCACCATGTTTATAAAGCAAACTAAGCTTTAATTTGGACAGGAATCACATTATAATAATTATATTAAATAATTTTCGCAACACCCGGTATACAATAAATTTATGAGCACCCCGTATATTTATTCATAACGACCAACACGGATCATAATAGAAGACTATGTGTAACTAATAATTAAGCTTTTTACTTGTGTTTAATAGATTTACCAATTTGCCATGTTGATTAGTACCCATCAAAGGGGAAAATTGTCAGTAATCATGGTCGATAATTCTTGAGCTATTCTATTTTATATTTCTAGGTCCAAATATGGGTTTATTGTAGTTTCCTAATATAGCGTTTATAACATGCAAGTTCAAAACTGAACTTATTTAGCAAAGTAATTTACCGTGTAATTAGGTACTTAGCTTATGTTTATTACCGATAAGTGTTTAAATAAAATAATAGAATCATGAAATGAATCACGCTTAATGATTAACAGTATACAGAATTTATTTTTTAATTATATCCAGTTTTTAGGTACTATTAAGGGTAAAATATATTGTTATTGAAAATGCTCTAAAAGTCAATAATATTAATATAATAATCATATAATATGTGTAATAATGTTTTCTGAAACTTTCGAATAAAAATTGCCTACTTTTAACTTTAAAAAACCCTTGTCTAGGTTTAACCAATTTTGCAAGATTTGATTTACTTTAAGTGCAGTTTTCCCCTTTTATAGAGATAAGTGTATATATTCTGATAAAGTAGGTATTTTCTTTTGGTCTTTTAATATCTAATATGTTACTTCTTGTAGCTAATGCTTGCTTCTTTAAATAAAAAATAAAAGTAGCGATTTGTCTAAATTAAAAACAAGTTATTATAAATAAAATATTAAAATTATCATAAATTATGTTTTACCCTCAAAATATGACTTTAAAAACCCTATGTATTAAAAATTAAAAAACAACAACAAACAAAATTAAAAGCATTATAAATAAACTTGATAGCCACACTTTGCTTGTGGTAATAAATAATTTAAAAATGGGGTTTTGCGATTACGCTCAGCATTTGGTTTTTTATGGCTATCTATGTATATAGCAAATTAAAATTATGTTTTTATCTTTGATATAATATTGTAATTTTAATATTAGTAATGGTAATGCAAATCCTATTAAATCTTCTTTTTACCAGCTACAAAACCCCAAATTTGCTGTATTTGTACATAACTTTCAATTTTGTGATTAAACTATAAAAAACAAAGCAAGTTCTTTATGTAGAAAGGTCTCAGAAATAGTTTTCAGAATATAAAAATTACTTTAAATATAAACGCTAATTCAAAGATTTTTTTTATTTATATATCTAAATTTATGGTAGGGGAGTACACGATGCTAAATGAGGATTTACTAAAGCGTCATAGTGGGTTGCAAAGCTTAGATAATAAAAAGAAAAAAATTATATATGCGCAGCGCTGTAGTGAATCCCGAAATCCTCTCTTGGGCTCACCTTGCAAAATTATCATAAAATAGTATTATTTAAGTGGAATATTTTTAAGAAACTATATATGCTGAATTATAAGTACATCAATCTGATCTAATTTCCTATGTCTTTCAGATTTTACTAAGTCGTTCTAGAAAGAAGCATGCAGTAGTTGACACACACTATACTATTATAACTCAACTAAATCCAGCATTGATACTGTTAATAAATGTGTTAACGCATACAGTTGCCGATAGTGTTTTTTTATCAAATTCATGTAGTAGGTGAATAGGGTAATCGAAGCCTACTAAGGAAAAATTGGAATAAAAACTAAATTATTTAAAATTTTAATTATTTTAAAGTAGAAGCTCTTAGCTCTATTTAAAAAGTATATTTTAGTCAAACTTATAAATAAATACAATTAAGCATTTGGATACAATCAAAGTTTTACAAAAAAAGTCAGTCTCTCCCATTGCCCGACACATGCGGGGTATGAGAGCCCATTTAACGCTTATATGGGAAATTAGAGTCACTCTTTATCAAAATTTTAACAAACCTGTGTAGTTTAAGAGAGATCTTACATAACTAGTTAACACAAATAAAAAAGGCAACTTATCTAAAAAATATAACCACATGCTTAGCTTGGCGCTGACAATCTGCTGTTTTCTTATAGGCTTGAAGCGATCGCCAATCACAACGCTGAATTATCATCCGCTAGCGGAAAACCGCTCTCATGAACAGTAGGCTTTCCACTAGTAGCGCTCTCATTAACCCATCGCTCCCATTACCCTTTGCTCCCCTATTTTTGGGATATTATGTTAAAAATCTAACGAGAAATGGGCAATTGATCATTCTTATAGCATTGGGATAAATAGTCTATACAGGGTGTCCCGAAACTACGTGTATAACATTTAATAACAGATTTTGGACGTCAAAATAAGTCGATTTAAGTAATCTTACTTAGATCCAAAATTAAATAATAACCAAGATATAGGGTGTCAAAGTTTCAAATTTATTTTGTTTTTTTTTCTAAATAATTTTGGCAATAGTAAACCTCTTAGCTCGATATTTGGCAGTTGGATTTTTTTCACAGGGATACAATTAATTTTTTTGTATATTGTAGTGGGCGCAGTCTGCGGTACTTTGCGCACGTCTTTAATGTCACAACTTTTTGCGGCTTACTGTATGTACATTTTAAGTAAAAAAAATGCTTTTTATGTCTCGTTTACATTAAAAAGGTATTTTTCTAAAAAAGTCGCCCAGGCTTACGGGTTTCGAGATATTTGCGTTTAAATGATTTAGTGTTTAGTCCAAAAGCTTAAAAATATATTAAAATTATTTTTTCTGAAGTAACCACTTGTCCAAAATTTTGCAAGAAATAAAATCTTCCAAATACACTGTCTAAATGGTTTAGTGTGTTAGTTTAAAGCAGGGTCCAAATGCATTAAAATTTCATGCTTTTTCGTTTGTAACAAATTAACTTTTTTAATTTTATTAATAAAATTAAAATAGTAAAGGGCCTCGCTGGAAAGGTGAAAACCTTTTTTTTGCTCCCCATTTTTTCCCACAATACAATTTATCGAGAAGGGGCCTCGCGGAAGTGAGGGCCAAGCAAAATGTATTTTGCCCACATAAAGTTTAGATTTTGCGCCGCCACTGCTAAATCATTCAACTGCAAATATCTCGAAAACTTTAAGCCTAAGCGACTTTTTCAAGTTTACCTTTTTCATGTAAAAGTACATTAAAATTCAAAATAAATTTAATTGTATCTCTGTAAAAAATAGGTTAACTGCCAAATTTCGAGCAAAAAGTTTACTATTGCAAAAATTTTTCAGAAAAAATTGAAAAAAAATTGAAACGGATTAATCATAGTATAGTTTATTCGAAAAACAAATTAGAGTCGGATAGCGGGATGAGGGCAGGCAAATAAAAACCACTGTTGTATTTATTCAACGTTGCGTGGCTGGATTGCCACTTTATCAAGGGCCTATAATTAAAAAAGACACACTACAAAACTGTTTAGTTACATAGACCTAATATTTTACAACACCAAAAAACTTAAAAACTATATTGTCTAGCAGGAAAGGCGAAGAAACAACCATCAGGCCGTCAGGACTTCTTCAAGTTCGTAATTAGCAATAAACATATACTAACTCAACCAGAACATTCGAAGCAAAACAACTGGCTTCTGGTTGCACTGCAAAGGGACAACTATAAAAATTAACTTTAAAGGAAATAGGTAATACTTTAAAATAAGTAAATAATTATACGAAGTAAAAAGCGGCAAGCGGATTACCTAAAAGTGAGTAAACACGTTTCATGTCTGACTTAGTCTTGTGGTTTGTAAAGAAACCAAATAATGGACTGCTGTAATAACCGGTCGATGTTCTGTTATGCTCCGTATCTGCGGCTTTGTTACTCTGTAGTTATTTCCGAAATATATAATTAACTAGTTCCTATGATATTGTTACTATTGTGTAAGTGCCATATTATACAGGGTAATCAAACTTAAGTCGGCACTACTTTTAACTTCTTAATTATTGGAGATACGAAGTCGATTAAATTAGTAAAGTTGTATTATTTTTTTGGCTTATTAACGTGCTGCTAACAGAAAAGCAATTAAACATCAGGTTTTCGACTTATGGCCAAAGATGTTTTTTTTTAATGAAACACCCTGTATGTAGATACATCATTATTCAAAAGATCCATTAAAAAGCTTTAAAAAAGTAGACATTATTGTTTTTAATAGTTTCCGAAATATGCCCATCGTCAGGAATTTTAGACTTAACTGGGATTTTTAAATTAAACACTTTGTATATTGCAATACCATTAAATAGATATTTTAAAGAGCTCTTAGAAAATATTACATTTAACATGTAGTATTTTCAATGTATTTTCTAAAAGTTTAAATAATATGGCTATCCAAATCCAAAAATTATTTTAAATTTCCGTTATACCTACAGCTCTAAGCTATAAGCACACACAAGTTTAGTGTTGAAGATAAGACACTATATCCACTTTTTTAGATTTGCATAACCATATGTGATTTCATATACAGGGTATTTTATTCAAAAATGCCAGTTTACCATTAAATTCTTAAGGATGGCCATATTTTCCAAATTAGTAAAAATTGGAGGTATTACAGTTTTTTAGGGTGTTTTATTTAAAAAAGTACATTTTTTGTAATAAATCGAAAACCCAATGCTCAATTGTGTTTCGATTGGCAGCAAGCTAATCAGCGAAAAAAGTACTACAACTTTACTAATTTAACCGGCTTCGTATCTTCAAGAATAAGTAAGTTAGCAATAGTGCTTGACTTAGAAATGTTCACCCTGTATATTAAAATTTAGATGTAGGAAATGCTGGGCCTCTTGTGTTTTTGGTTCTGTGTAAATCTATGGTAAAACAAGTGTTAATATTGTAACTTATCGGGTAATTATTATTATTTACCACTCGTAACCGACTTCTAAAAAATAGGAGCTTATCATTTTGCCTATATGTTTTTTTTTGTTTGTATATTACCCGATGACTCCGTTAGTTGTGATCCAATTTTATTTATTTTTTTACTTTATTGTGCGAATGCACTTCCGCGGTGGTCCCATAAGAAAACAAGTCAGGATCGCAAGAGAGAAAGGTATACTATACCTTTTGTACCATGACCCTCCCCCAATGTGACAGTTTTGCATGACCGTATGTAAACAAACTAATTAAATTACACGTCCCTGTACTTTTTATTGTAGTCTCTAAAAGCGATACTGGTAGTGTTTTTAGTGTGTGTTTAGCGGTTTAAGTAATAATAATAAATAAAAATCAAAAAATAAACTAAAGAGCAAAAAATAAACACTTTAAAAGAATTAAACCGACTTTAAAAAGAAATAAATAAAGCTCACTAAAAACTTAAAAATAAAAACTAAAAAAAATGAAGTCGGGTGATAACATGTGCCCTAAATTACTAAATGTTAATAACTTATATTTTAATACAATATGTTATCCGAACTGATTTTTGTTATGTATTAATTTAAACTTTTTAGTAAGTTTTTTTTTGGAAGTCGGTTTAATTTAAAAAAAAGTGTTTATAAGACTTTATTCATGGTAAGGTTGCACATATTTAAAAAAAAATAAAAGAGTTTTTGACGGTATTGAGTGCTGCACCTAGTTTTATTAAAGAAGCTCTTTTCTCGCCAACTCTTTTAATTGTAAAGGCACTTTTTAGAAATGATTTTATATGGATTTTAAGAGCTTATGAATTAAAGAATATTATCAAAAAAATGATGTAGAAATAAAACCAGAAAACAAATATAAAATTTTACTTTAACAAACAATAAGCTACTAGAAATTAAAATGTAATATTCATTTAAAAATTACCTAAAAATACATAAAAGTAACAGCTGTTCTGACAATAGAAATTGTTACATAAAGCAGTTTAGACATTGTAGCATGCAAGATAAATGAGACGTAACATGCATTATTTTATGGAGGTAACGGGAACTGACTAACCATAATTTTCACGTGTTTTCTTTTGTTTTTAATCCAGAAAAACTGAAAAATATAATTCTATGATTAAGTGATATTATTTTGGTAAAAATATTTTCAAGTCAAAACACCCTTAAGAACCTTTTAATTTACAAAAGAAAAATCTTTTTTTCGATAGTCAAAAGAAGAACTCCTGTCTTGTATGTTATTCACCGGGACCCTCTTCAGTGACGCGTTTTGCCTACCTTATATGTCTTGTCAAACTGGCTTTACCGGGTCCACGGTAAATAACATGAAAAGCAAAAGTATCTTAAAAAAAACAATATCGCTGTTCGACGGTAGGATATAGTACTGATTAGTATTATTTAGTAAATCAGCATCGAGTTTTACCGCGAGTCGACAAGTTAGATATAAGAAAATAAATTAAAATAATTTATAACTGTCGTAAATATAGGTATACAAAAGGGAAATCTTTGGTTTCGGCAGTTCCTTTAACTATCGAAAAGTAAAATTTCTCTTTTGTGTATATTATTTACGACACTAAGGAATTATTTCCATTTATTTTCTTATACCCTTTAATTTTTTTACCGTACAAAATAAACAAAAGTTTTCTTGATTATTTCAGTAGTTTCCAAAACGAAAAAAATATTTTTTAAAGATATAAAGCGCACAAAAACATTTTTTCCTATTGGAAAACCCTGTTTGTATATAATATCACCATCAGAAATATTTTTATAGAGCTTTTAAATAATACTAAAGAATAGGGATTAATTTTAAGTAAGATAATCACGGCAATTATTGCAAGTAGTAGCTAAGCTGATTAAATTTTCTTTATTTGAAAACATTTTCAAAATTATTAAAGACATATTAAATAAGGTACCATTATAATGCCAAAAAAGTGTTTTTTTAATGATGATTCAATATACAGGGTGTTATTAAAAGAAAAACATACTTTTTTCTGCCCCGTATATCATAAGGGATGATAGCATATTATATAATAACCTAAAAACGAATACTACAGAATTAACCTAACAAAGCAGTATTAATTTGAATGTGTTTTATATGTTAAAAATAAATAAGTAGATAAGGGAACTGTCCGTATTTTTAAAAATAATTGAGGTAAATATACCAAATGTATTTTTTTAAGGTCTTTGTTTTTTATTATTGGTAAACCAATACAGAATATTTTATTTCCAAAAATACGACAATGTCAAAGGTAAAAAACGATAAACCAAACTAAAACTGTTACTTATTATATTTTTTTATGGACACAAAAAGGTAAAAACTTTTGATATTTTTTCAGTAATTTTAAAACATAAAGCAACATTTGGTAGCAAAAAGTTCCTCATTGTTGATTTGGTGGATATGTACCTTAAGAAATGAATGTCTCCACGGCAGCAACAACTAAATTTGTTCCAACTTATTTCGACTATTTTTTTTTATCTTACCGACTTAAGATGAAAACACCAAAACCCACAGAAACATTTTTATTTTGTTGTTAAAACAATGATCAACTTATTGGATCATAATAAAGCTTTTTGAAAAGATCATTTGTCACTGTCATTTTGACGTTATTCATGTTACAAAAAACCCCTTGCGGTTAAAAATAAATTTTCCATAAAATATGATATTAAAAAAAAATAGATAAGTTAAATATTTTTTTCTGCATTTTTCTTTTTGTTTGCCTTAAACAAATAAATAAGGGATACAAAAATAAAAACTTAGCAATATGCATAACGGAGGTCTGTCATTTGATCTTAGAAAACAAATAAGATGTCGTTTTACCCAATCGAAAGTGAAGAAATATAATACAAAATCTGAAAAAAAAATAAATAAACTTTTAAATATGGAAATTTTCTGCTTGTATATAAATGGTGGACCAAATTTTACGGTGTTTATAACAAACTCATGTGTTATACTAGACTGAACCCCATTTGCAAACTTAAATTATATTTCAAACTTTATTGCGTTTATTTTGATCCTTCATAACTTTTTTTATTTCATTTCCACTCATTAACAAAAATAAATGACATAATTTGCAATATCTCGAAAACGGATTAAAAAATACAGAAAGTATGAATTTTTAACTTAACTACAAAGGTGATTTTAGATTATTTAAAAAAGTATACTCATTAAAAATTTGAAACAGTAAATAAATAAAACAAGAGACCTTACCTAAGAAAAAGATGAAAGGCATATCTACAATCGTCATCTTTGCTTAAACAATGTTTAATCAAAGTTTTAAAAAAAACTAAATAAAAAAATATGAAAAATTATGAAAACGAAATAAATTAAACACTACACTGTTGCGTGTAAACGATGCAAGATGGTATTGTGTGATTTTCACCGCAGTGTGTCTTTCTGTAGAACACACAATACTACATACATAAAAAGCGTCGAATTTGGCCTACCCTGTCACATGTGTACAGCACAGTGCTTCTTAATTTAAAAATATCTCATATCACTTTTTAGAATTTGTTATACTTGATCAATGATCTGAATTGTTTTATGCATTTGATTCAACCATATAATACTACTCGTCGCCCTCTCTTACACTCTGTAGAACACTTAAAATGTAAAGCTTTTAAAATTATTAAACAAAAAATACAATAGAGCTTTATTTAATATCATAACAAAAATATACTTAAATTTTATCCTATTAAAGTATACAATTTTGTTTATTAATCCACTGTCGCTGTATTAAACCGTCAATTTTAATAATTAAAATTTGAAAACACAAAAGGTCTATTTTAGACAATCAACTATTGTTAAAATATAACAAAAAACTCGAACACAATGAAACATTTTAAAATTTAACTTATAATTTATTTCCATATAACAAAGTATTGTTTGGGAAAAATACCACGTCTTTAAAAATGATTTTGCACTTATTGTGAATTGTGTTTCAACCTTTTATTTCATCAGCATCGGAACAATTGCCTTTCAATATTATTTTTGTGCATTGACTAAAACAATAACATTATGTTTTTGTTTAAGGCGATTTTATTGTCAATAACCTATTATCCGTTTACAATACATTTAGATTTTATCAAGTTAATGTACAAGGCAGATTTATTCTGCTGTAATCTAAAAAAAATATATATATTTTTTTTTTGGTGGAGTAAATAACGTGTATACAGGCCGCTTTAAAACTTAACTCTCAAAATATAGCGAAGTTCCTAATATGCTACAAGATGCATCATTATACAGTGAGGTTCTAAAGTCTGTCGACCCTCTTCTAACTTCTAAACCGTAATTTTAAATGATAATTTAGAACCAAGGTTTGCATCTTCTGACATATCAATGAAAGATCTTAATGTCAAGGTGACAGCTGGGCGCCATTTTAAAATATTTTTAAATGGAAAGGGATCTTCTGACGAGTACTTTATAACCCCAGAATATAAAGTCAGTAGATCCACATACTACCAAATCATTGTACTTTAATAATTACCAAAATACCTACCATATTTGGATGGCCATATTTTTGAAACTAATAAGTTAGAAATAATTACTAAATTATTTTTTTAAAGCACTTTTAAAGATCTTTTAAATGGTAATATTGGTGGTATTATATAGGAAAGGACCAAAGTATATTTTTTAAATGAAACACTCTGTTGAAATTGTGCAACAAGAAAAACTTTCGTAGACCAGTATAATTTTATTTATCGTTTATTTCTGAGATTTAAAAACAGATTTTAAAAAACCGGTATTATCCTTAAATCGTAATGTAAATATTAAACTAGTAATTTTTTTAAAATCAACATGTCTGTAAATCTAAAACTATGTTCATTGGGTAAGTAAATTGTTAATGGTTTTACATTATCCGGGAATTAGATTTAAATTGTAATATTAGTAGTAATATCAAAGTATCAAAATTAAAAGATAATTAAAAAAATATTTAATTTTAACAAAACTGAGTATAGTTGACATAATTCTGGCTACGATAAGGTCTAATAACACTAATAGTTAATTGTGTTTTTTTCGAAATTTTAATTTGCTAAATGTTTAACAATTTTAATAAAATATTGTAAAATTCTATTTTTTTGTTTCGATTCTTATGTTAACATTTAGAATATATAAAAACAATGCAATAAAAAACTTCTTAAGAAACTATTAAAGCTGGTTTTACACTTATCAAATTTCTTGTCAAATATTTGGCACAATTTGTTTGAAGACGGAAGTGTAAAACAAGAAATTATTTGACAAACTTCTTTGAAGGAAATATCAAGTTCACCAACTAAGGAGATTGTTTCCTCATTAAAAGTAAAAAACATGACATACTAATAAAAATATCTATAAATAACTTAAAGTTAAACGCTGTCCCTAAAATCTTTAAATAAACACACAACAAAATATGCCGCCACTATTGATAAATTTGAGGTTAAGTAGTTGCTACCTGTCAATTTTCAGTCCGTGAGGTTGGTAATTTTGCATCAAATATGTAAACAAAAATAGAACGTGTTTTAATCCTTTGAACAATTTTGACTAGGCGACCTTAAATTTCTTTGATTTCCAATTTTCCGTTTACATTATTAAATTTATTCAAGGTGAACTTGGTCAAATTTATTTGACAAGAAGTTTGAAAAGTGTAAAACCACCTTAAGACATATTATATTACTAGCTGATTTTTTTAAGTAAATAAAAAAGAATTTTAAAATTTTTGACTGATCAACCGATATTTTAATTTTTTGCTAAAATTTTGCAAAATTGGATTATAATACGAATATTTATTTTGATCTATGTAAATTTTAAAGCTAATTTTTTTAAATGGTTTTGATATGTTTGTATCGAGTTAAATTAAAAATTTTAAAACAAACTTGTAAAACTATACAAGAAAACCTAGTGTAACTACCAGAAGGAAAGGTAATAGCCGCTTTTATGTATTGCACATACACGTTTAGCATCACGCAATTACTATGGAACTTAACAAATATCCCGCCTTCCTACTTTTAGGCCCCTAGTTAATTACTAGCGTGCACACAGCTTGCTGCAGCTCTAGAAGTGTAAAAATTGATTTATAAACAAAACTTTATACATTTATTAATTTTACCAAAGATAAAGAGCGTCCACAATGATTAGCAATTATAAAAGAGTTTTTACCCAACTGACTGAATTCTTATCAATCCTTTATCACGCTTCGATTGCTAGCTGCAAAAACACAAAATTAATAGAAGTTCCTTGATTCATTTGAAAAATGGAACAAAGCATCGCATCGCAATTACTATGAAACTTAACGAATACCCTGCCTTCCTCCTTTTAGGCCCCAAGTTAATTACTAGCGTGCACACAGCTTGCTACAGCTCTAGAAGTGTAAAAATTGATTTATAAACAAAACTTATACATTTAATAATTTTACCAAAGATAAAAAGCGTCCACAGTGATTGGCAATTATAAAATAAATTTTTACCCAACTGACTTAATTCTTATCGATCCTTTATCACGCTTTAATTGTTAGCTGCAAAAACACAAAATTAATAGAAGTTACTTGATTCACTTGAAAAATGGAACAAAGCATCGCATCGCAATTACTATGAAACTTAACAAATACCCTGCCTTTCTCCTTTAGGACCCCAAGTTAATTACTATCGTGCACACAGCTTGCTGCAGCTCTAAGGGTGTGAAGATTGATTTATAAAAAAACTCTATAAATTAAAAAAATATATATCAAAGATAATAAGCGTCCACATTGACTGGCAATTGTAAACGATTTTTTCCTTACTGACCCTAATTATTATCAATTTTTATTTCGCTTTTATTGCTACCTGCATATACACAAAATAAAGTTTCCTAATTAATTTGAAAAAGAAAACAAAGCATCGCATCGCAATAACTGTAAAACTTAAAGAATACCATGCCTTCCTCCTTTTAGGCCCCAATTTAATTACAATTGGTAGGGAGCCCAAGAGGAGATTTCAGGATTTACTACAGCGCGGCAGATTAATATACCGTAGGATAGCTTGTACCGGGTAAGTACCTCCACCAAATATGAGCTTCGTATACAGTGCCAATCATAAAAGACAAAAATATATCCATCAGAATTTGTCGAGCGCGTCAGATTAGGATAGGATGAGTTAATTACATGCTAAACAGTGTATATTCCACTAATCTGACAATTTGAGATGGACGTAAAGGAAACAGAGGGCTACAAAAAAACGTTAGTTTAACGGCTTTTTTAATTTGGAAGAAAATAATTCAGGGATAACATTAAATATATAATACGATATGACCCGAGCGATTTTCACAAACCGAAATAATAATAGTATTTTTTGACATATTTAAAAGCCTATAGCCGCTTCCCCCACCGATGAAAAGCTATACATTATATAACATGTTTTTCTTCTTATCATCTAAGCTTTGCAACCCGTGACGCTCGAGTAAATCCCCATTTAGCATCGTGGGCTCCCCTACTATATCGTGCACACAGCTTGCTGCAGCTCTAAGGGTGTGAAGATTAATTTATAAATAATACTCTATAAATTTAAAAAATTTACCAAAGATAATGAGCGTCCAAATTGACTGACAATTATAAAAGAAATTCTTACCTAAATGACTTAATTCTTATCATTTTTTTTTGTCACGCTTCGATTGCTAGCTGCTAATACACAATATTAATTGAAGTTCCTAATTCATTTAAAAATGGAACGAAGCATCGCATCGCAATTACTATGAAACTTAACGAATAGCCTGACTTCCTCCTTTTAGGCCCCAAGTTAATTACTAGCGTGCACACAGCTTGCTGCAATTCTAGAGGTGTAAAGATTGATTTATAAATAAAACTTTATGGATTTAAACATTTTACCAAAGATAAAGAGCGTCCACAATGATTAGCAATTATAAATGAGTTTTTTACCTAACTGACTGAATTCTTATCAATCCTTTATCACGCTTCGATTGCTAGCTGCAAAAACACAAAATTAATAGAAGTTCCTTGATTCATTTGAAAAATGGAACAAAGCATCGCATCGCAATTACTATGAAACTTAACGAATACCCTGCCTTCCTCCTTTTAGGCCCCAAGTTAATTACTAGCGTGCACACAGCTTGCTGCAGCTCTAGAACTGTAAAAATTGGTTTATAAACAAAACTTTAAACATTTAATAATTTTACCAAAGATAAAGAGCGTCCACATTGATTGGCAATTATAAAAGAAATTTTTACCCAACTGACTGAATTCTTATCAATCCTTTATCACGCTTCGATTGCTAGCTGCAAAAACACAAAATTAATAGAAGTTCCTTGATTCATTTGAAAAATGGAACAAAGCATCGCATTGCAATTACTATGAAACTTAACGAATACCCTGCCTTCCTCCTTTTAGGCCCCAAGTTAATTACTAGCGTGCACACAGCTTGCTGCAGCTCTAGGGGTGTGAAGATTGATTTATCCCGGTCCATTGTCTATGACGGCAGGCGATCTACGAGTTTATAATACCCTAAAGGGCCGTGCCCAATGGCTTATGTACCCAGATATCCCGTTGTGCTGAAAATGTATTACAGTTTCTGAATTGCATTAGTTTTCAGAAAATGTATTTTGTTCTTTCACTTGAATACCTTTTACTCGAATAGCGCTGTTTTTATGTAGACAATAAAAATGAAAAAGGGAATTTTGTACGATAGGCAAGTTTGTATTTTTATGGGTTAGAAAGTTGGTGATACTTTTA
The DNA here is from genome assembly GCA_014170235.1 of Listronotus bonariensis. Classification (NCBI taxonomy): domain Eukaryota; kingdom Metazoa; phylum Arthropoda; class Insecta; order Coleoptera; family Curculionidae; genus Listronotus; species Listronotus bonariensis. Next base: position 52,678 of record JACEGR010001465.1, read on the forward strand.
AGGAACTAAATTTATACGCGATAATGATTATTTTTAATGCTTTACAATTTTTATTTAGAATCCAAAAAATACAATTATTCTATATTTGTTATCGACAGTTATCAAAAAAAAAAAAAAAAAAAATGGTTTGATACTACATAAAAACATGTATAATATTTTATTTTTCGTTGTTTTAAAAAGTTAAGTTTCAATATTATGCATTAATCACGAAAAAAAATTAATAAAGAGAAGGACGGTATTGTATTTTTTGGTATTTTTAAAAATTAATTTTTAATGCAGGCCATTTTAAAATATAGTATAAAAATAAAAAATAAATCGAAGCAAAATTAACGAAGATACGACGATTTTAAGTAGCCATGCTATCCATATAAACGATTTATTTTAATATTTTGGGGCCTAAAACTTTAAAGCGCTTTTTCCACAACTCACATTTTAAAGTCGGTATTCATCATACCTTTAAAACCACTCCATCGATCTTTTTGATATTTTAACCAGTATTTTTTACCTAATTTACAAAGTAACGCTGGATTTTTTTCCTTTTTTATTATTTATATATTTTTTAAACTTAAATAAGCCGATTTTGTTATAAAAATCTCGGTTTCTACTTTAAAATATTTTCAAGAAATAAAAAAAATAAAAGTTCTCTAACTCTTCCATCATGACCTGGGAAAAACGATTATCTAACTAACATTTTTTTATTTTAAAAGATCCAGCACTGATATACAGTGTGTCCTCCTAAGTTCTCTACATATGGGAATTAATAATTTTACGAAAAAATAATATTCTTTATAAAAAGTTCTGCATGGTCTAAAACTTAAAATGCAATCATTAGATATTAATTTTTCAATAGAATACGAGGTATCTCAAAAAATGTGAATTTTGTTCAAAAGGAAAGTACTCTTATTTTGGAAAACATACATAATTATTATTAAGAAAAAAAGTTTAGAATTTAAAATAACTCTTAAATATGCAAGCTCGTTCATTTACAAGAAAAATGTTTTTCTTTAACTTTTATGTGATAACGAGCGTTTCTGTGACATTTCACTGTTTTGACAGTTTTTAAGCTTTTTTAGATATTACATTTCAAAATAAGTATTCACAAATCTTTAAATTTAAATTTTCATAGTTTTATCATAAAAAAAATACGCGTCAGTGTTTTTGTAAATTAAAAAAAAGCTTGACATTGGCACCATATTAAAAATGACATTGGTCGTTTTTACAAAAACCCTTCAATTGTATGCAATATTCTTTTAAAGTTATGTTTCCATAAACCAATAGGCTTAATAAATAAATTAAAACTATTAAAAATAAACATAAAAATGTGCCTTTTTGAGTACGAGGTTACTTTACCCTCCCTGACAGTGTACCAAAAGCTAAACTTAACTCTTTGTAATAAGGAAGAATATGAAACAGATTTAATGCAGAAAATGGTAAATTTGGTTTTACTAAAATTTGATTGTTAATTGTAAAAAGTACTTTATTATTATAGTATATTATAAAATCAGTCAAAATCTTTTATTTAAATTAAATCAGCGGTGGGCGTATTAATCAATGTGCGATTCCATTGGAAGTAGACTTAGGTGGTCTAGGTCTGTTCGTAGAGAAATTACAAGCTAGTCAGCACCTGCCAGATTTTACAAATACGTCTGGGGACCAATTGGCAACTGGTCACCTGACTAAATAATAATACTCGATTGGCGCTGACTAGTTTGTGATTTCTTTACGAACAGGGCTAATATTTCTATAAGGGAGGGCACAGACGTGCAGGTGTAACCACGGTCTACCGTGGGTATACCCACAGTAGACCTGTACAGTTTTTTATTCAGGTAGACCTGAGACCTGAGCGTGTGTGGGAGCAATCAGGTATAACTGTACAGTTTTAACTGCACAGTTTTTTTCTCCGGTCGACCGAAACACTACTCGGGTAGACCTGAGACCTGAGCGTGTGTGGGGCAATCAGGTTTAACTGCACAGTTTTTTTCCTTCGGTCGGCCGTAAACAGATTTCTTTTTAATGAATAATAAAGTTTAACAGGTAAAGGATATAATAATTAAAAATTATATAATTTAAATAAATGTTTAGGTTAAATGACAAATACGGTATTGCTGTGCCACAATATATGTAAATAGTTTCGTTTTATTTTATTGTTTTTTATGATTTTTTTAAGAATAAAATATTTCTTATTGAGGCCTTTAAATACTTTCCTTCATTGATAAAATGTATTATACAGGGTATACTATTTTCGATGTTTAGTACAGTGATCTTGAAAACCGCTTTCGCTACAGAGATGGATAAATGGGAAAAGAACTGTATTTTTAGTGCTTAGTTTAAATCGCTTTTTATTTCGTTAAGAATAATCATGGCTTACTAGATGTTTCCAAAAACCGTTTGGTCCACTTTTTTTCTTCCGTAGCTAGGTTAATATTTAAAATAGAAAAAAGTGTAAATAGGGAACTTGTAGATAACTATCTTCTTGAAAAGTGTAACTCGGTATTTAATTTAATAGTCCGTTTTTGACCTTCGACATTACCTATATATATATATATATATATATATATATATATATATATATATATATATATATATATATATATATATATATATATATATATATATATATATATATAAGAGTAATTTTCTTGGATTCAGGTCAGTTAAATAAATATTAAAATGGTTAAAATGTCATATTTTATTTTTGTTAAAAGTCAAATTTTGCCTAAAAAATAAATAAAAAACATGACAATTTATCCATTTTAATATTTATTTAACTGACCTAAATCCAAGAAAATTACTCTTATAAATTTATAATTTTTGGTCAAAGAATCATATAACAAAGTATATATATATATATATATATATATATATATATATATATATATATATATATATATATATATATATATATATATATATATATATATATATATATAAAATATATATATATATATATATATATATATATATATATATATATATATATAAAACAAGATATATTTTAAATAAGAAAATATCGGTGTTGAAGAAAATAAAAAAATCGTAATTAAAAGTTAAAAATAATTTATTTCCATTGATTATGGTTTCTGGAATAACTTAAGGTTAACGTAAAAAGAACAAATAAAAAAACATTTTTTACAATTACGTAGAAAGAAAAGAGATTTTTAAAATAAAAGCGTAAAAAAGAACCGCCTTATGATATACAGGGAGATCCAAAATTACGAAAATGGTATTTTGCCAATATAAAAAATTTATTATGAATATTTTTGTATGTACTTACTTATTTAAATACTATTACGTAATAGAAATTTTAATTTTTTGTTAAGTAAATCGTTACCCTTTGGATAATATTTACATGCAACTCAACCTAATAATGTTTGCATATGTGAAGCTTATTTTTAGTTAACACTTAATTTTCCCGAGTAATCATAAATGATAAAAAAATGTATAAAACTTACTTTTTAATGTTTTTGTATTAAGTTGTTTCCAAATATATTTTTCATTTTTTTTTTTGCGATTTTGAACCACCCTGTATATCATATCATTTTCTTTAAAATCTGTTATTACTTTCACATAGTGATATGCAATTAGTCAAAGATCCGAATAAGAAGCGACCTTTCCCCATCTGTTGTCGTTTAAACACTTTTTTATATATTTGAAACAAAAAACCGCTATTGGTTGGCTAAAAAGTTATGGTAAAAAATAAATTAAAAATAAAACAACTTTTACCTTTTTAAGTATAGGTCCGAGTTGGGAGTATAATCTCAACTTTCAATTTTATTATCTTACAAAACAACCTTTAATTTTTTAACAAGTTCTTGATAAGCAGCTTCCCGTTTATTTCGGTCATGGTAATCCTTGTTTTTGATTTGCCATAGACATGGATAAGATTTATACATTTCAATAAATTCTTCAATGATTTTTTTTGGTTCAGACCAGACATTCTTTTAACTTGCGTTGACTGTGTGCTGTGAAAAATGACAACCACCCCACACAGAGACTAAAGGTTGTCGTTTATGGCAATAACATGAAATTTCGTTGAAATCAACTAATAAAAATCATAAAAGTTATCAAATCCACGTAGAGTCCAAAATGTGATTCACCCTCCGGTCGGTGCCGTTTTGCGCTGCTAGTAGGAAAAAGCGGCGCAGTATAATAAAGGGGCTACACTGGTTTTGATAACGGCCCATTGTAAAAAGTCCAGGTACTAATATAATAATAAATATATAAAACGTTTACATGTCACGTAGCTCCACTTCTATGGGTAATTTTTGCCGTCGGTGGTAAACAGGGCGCAAGACCTTCGCAAAAGTTTTATTGAACAGGTAAATGGGGCGCAGGGATCTTGGGGTCGATAAAATCGTATAGGTAAACGGGGCGCAAATGTTTTCTTTAAAGTAAAGGTATCGAAATAAAAATGTTGGTCTATTTTTAAAAAATTATTAATTACGAAACATTTATTGCATCAAAAAATATTTACATTCTTTTGTTTACTGTCTTTTGAAAATGTAAAATTTTTGTAGGCTATTAAATCTTTTCCACTCACACTTTCAATTACTGATACCGACATTTTCTCACTATTAAAATCTTGAGTGGAAATCTTTTCGCACATCAATTCACTATTACAATGAGAACTGAACTGACTAAGTGGTATACAAATTATTAGTGTCAATTATAGGAATTCTTACCTGCCCTGACCCACACCCCTCTCGGGAAGGGCTGGCGCCCCATTTACCTATGATATAAACGTAACCTTACAGGCGTGCAGGTAAAAGAGATTTTTCGCGCCCCGTTTACCTCCGTCCATTTTTGCCAATGCGTGGTAAGAAGACAGTCTAAAGAATTAAGGTGACACATTGTGCATATTAATTATGTTTACGTTTTGTTTTTATAAACCATTTTTTTAGGAAAACATTTAGGTTTAAAATAGTGGTCCCCCTACCGCTTAACATATCAGAAATAAAGGTGTTTCGATATTGATTAAAGAGTTACTGAATTAAGTTGTCCGTTACTTTCTGATAGTACATTTCAAATTAAAAAGAAACAAATAGCTATATTTTCCAGCACTGTATTTATTGACATTTTGACTTCAGTCCTGAAGCTTTGCTAAATTTTCGGTTTGAAAATGTAGCAAGCAGTCGAAATATCAATAAATGCATTAATGAGAAAACAAAGTTATTTGTCTCATTTTAATTTGACTAAAGAAATTATGGTAACCATAGTCATACACACAAGCTTTTTTAATGGGACACCTTGTATATTATTTATTTAATTTTAGTATTTTTATACATTTAAATTATATTTATAATCATTAAGTTATTAAATGGAGTTTACCTATAGTTTATTCTTTTAAAAAATTTAAAAAAAAACAACCCAAAAAATGTTTTGCATTGTTTAAAAAATTCTGTTGCCATAATCAATTACTATGTATTTTTTCAATTACAAATAAACCAGTTCACCCTCGAGTTTACAAAGGATGCCGGCTTCGGTCGCCTTTTAAAATAAACAGGTTAAAAAACTTTACGACTTCTACGGTCGACCTGCGTGTCTGTGGCCGGTACAAATAGGATATTTTTGATTTTTCTCAGGTCGCCTGAACGGGTTAAAAAACTGCACAGTTTTGCCCACACACGCTCAGGTCTACCTGAATAAAAAACTGTGCAGGTCTACCGTGGGTATACCCACGGTAGACCGTGGTTACACCTGCACGTCTGTGCCCTCCCTTTGACTATAATTATGTCTATGCGGGTTAATAAACTGACAAATTTAGATATTATAAAGGTTTTTCCTTTTAATAATTTTTTATTTACACGATTGTCTTGGATTTAATAAGAAGTTATATTATAGAATATGTCAATATGTTATTGCCTAAACGTCTTGAAATTACTTTGCCACTGAACAATATAGAAAAAGGTAAAGAAGTAAAAATGTTTGTCTGGACACACCAATTATATTGACAGTATTGTAAACACACAAGGTGTCTTAAAAACGTCATTTTTATTGTTAAGTAAGTTTTTCGATGAAAAACTGCATATTTTTACAAATTTTGACTCTGTTGAATTCTACATTAAAAATTTATAACACTCTATAAAACAATTATTGCTAGTTTTTGAGATATCAATAGCATAAAAATGTACTCATTAACAGTAAAAAGTAATATAAGTGTTAAAAATATAGTTTTTTTTGTTTCTATTTATTAAAAAAATAGTTTATTTTAGATACATATTTACTCACATGCCTTTAAAACCAACAATACGGTAATTATTGCTAGTTTTGAGCTAAGTTAGTAAATATGTCTCTAAAATGTACTAAATAACTGACCTAGAGTTTAAACGCTGTTAGTTAAACACTACTACGTCATACTTTAATAGCACAAAATGCCTCAAACACAAGTCTCATCGACTACAGAACTATATATCTAAAATTTGTGGTAGCTAGTTATTTTGTGCCACAATTAACCCATGCCTATAGTAAAAAATGCATAGCAAGTCGGTGCTGTTGTATTCAAACATCTGGTTCTTGATGACATAGCTGTGTTGAACTTACAGCGTTCGTACTTACCTATTTGCAGTTCCTACAATGAAAAGTAATGTATTACATTTTATCATATTATTTGTCATGCCACTCTGACAGTGACAAAACTATTAGTCCTAATACAAGGTGTTTTTTAAAGAAAACAACTTTGCAAAAAAAAATCCGTATTTAACACACCCTGTATATTTTTTAATACTGTCAATAAAAAAACAAAAAAAATAATTTTTAGTTTTTTCTTAACTTGTACAGTACAGATTATATTCGTGTATAAATAGAATAGGCCCTATATAAGTTTTTAGAAATTATGTTTATGTTCTAAATAATCCGCCAAAAATGACAAAGCTGAACGACCCTCTTTAAAACGGAGATATCGAAACAGTGCATAAAAATTAAAGTTTATATTTTAAGCAATGGTAGTTTACATCTGACATTTATTGCATGATATTTATGTCTGACAGAAAATCTGGCTAATGGAATAAATTTTTGACCAAAACCACTTGACGATGGCTAAATACATTACGTGTAAAGCCAAAACCGAAAATAGAATAGAATAAAATAAATTTTTGACCGTTTACATTAAGCAGAATTTTTGTCTGACATATACTATCATGCAATACATGTCAGATATAAACCTTTCATAAGTTAAAGCAACTATAGCAAAAAAGAATAAAAATAAAACTTATTTCTTTAATGCATTAAAAATACTATTCAATACTACTTTTCATATTAGGTACTGGTATTAACGTATGTCCTAAAAGTTTTGGCACACAATATTTATCGGTTTTTTTTTAATGCTGCGCTTGAGAGTATTTGGGGCACTTATGTCTCTTTCGATATTTAAGACCATTCCTCCTCAATTCCAACGATATCGTACTCTTAGAAGATCTGTATTGCCTAGCCAGTCTCCTCGTTGACATTCCAATCTGGTGCCCTTCTCACCAATCTCTCTGACCTCTGTGCGGTAAATGCACGTGGTCTTCCACTTTTGGGAGATTCAGACATGGTATTCCCTGCTCGCACTCCGTTATTGTTCTATAAATGGTTCTGCGTGAAATGTTTTAATTCTGGAATATTCGACAGATTTCAGCTTTGGGTATCCGCCCAACTAACTTGTAGATACTTTTCCTTATTTCTAATTTATACGACATCTTAAAGCGAAATCTTCAAAATAAATAAATCTCAACTGACAGTAAATAAAGTAAATAAACTTTTCTATTCAAAGGCAACTTGATATTATTTTGTTTTTGTTAAAAATAAAGACAATGAGTTTTGGGCCAAAACATTTAGGACATACGTTATTATCGAGACGAAATTTAATACAATATAGTAATTACAAGATAATACTATACACCTTTCAACTTCTCATGAAATCATCATCTTGTATAGACAGACAATAATTTAGTCATGGGCGTATTAATTAATGTGCCATTCTATTACAAATAAACATGATGGGTAATATCATCATAGGCCTATAATTATGTCTATAGTGCCATATAAGAGACAAATTTTGATGTGCCCTTTGAAAATTTGCGGGATTGTATGTTTACATCATTATTACCTTAAAGATAATTTAACATGGCTAAGACATTTTTTTATTAAAAACTAAAAGTTTTATATTTAAAAAAGGTTTTATTTATAGTTATGTCCTCAGTACACATTTTTCCCGATGATCAATTTGCCAAGAAAAAAATGGCTATTTTCTATAAATGTCAATTAACTGAAATATTAAAACCATAGATGGAACTTTTTTTTCGCCCTTTCGGGGTCATCCCACCCAGGCCCGACGACCGCCCCTCTAGGTGGTGCACTGCAGCCTGAAGGCTTATTGTACCTTGACCCCTACTCCTTCCCATTCACACACCATTCATTCCATAACTTGGATGGTTGTTGCTCGGTCCGTTTGTTCACCCCCGAGCAGAACACCGCGTGCCGTTGCCCAAAACCCACAATGCCGGTCACCCATCCAAGTTATGGGCGCGACACTGCTTAACTCCGGAAATCGACGCTTGCCGATACAACCGGAGCAGCCACAAGCGCGCTATGATGGAACTTGGTCCCTATGCCAGTAATGAAATGGATTTCAGGATAAGAACACTGCTCTTAAAACCTTTTAAGGGGGTTCCTTATGACGAGTTTACCACGAATATTAATCCGCCCTGTCAATGTCAAATTTTCTGGGTGTCGGACAGGGCAAACGCGTAACGATGTTTTTTTGAACAAGTTTACCACAATGTTTTGCATGCAATTTTAAACATTGTGCCTATATTCATAACGGTTACAGTCACGAAACCCGTCTAGTCCGAGTCACGAAACATGTGTTTGAGCCTTATGGTTTCATGACTGTAGCCCTTACCAGTTTTGGCAAAATCTTTAAAAATTGCATGTTAAAAATTGTGGTAAACCTTTTCCACAAAAAAAGTGGCGCGTTTGTCCAGTTCGACACCCAAAACATTTGACATTGACAGGCTGGGTTAAAGCGCCGCTTCCATATATGGCGGTATGAATACTAGTGGTAGCCTCGTCAAAAGGAACACTCCTAAAAAGGTTTTAAAAGTGTTCCTTTTATGAAGTCTATTTCATTACTGGCCCAGAGACGAACTTATTTTAAGAAATTTAGTAAAAAGAACTCACTACTTAAGATAATGGGCAAAAAGTCCTTTTACTGAATACACCTATTAACCGTTTAAAAAAATGTCTACTTAGTTTCTTAGAATTGATAAATAAGTTGCTAAGATTAGGATTTTTTTAAAGAACTCGGAGAAAAGTCAAAATATATTGAGTGTGCTGCATTATCTTCCTTTTTACAACTGTTTTTTAGAATATTGATCAACATCAACACCAACAGCAAGAGCACCTCAATATGGTTAATATTAATATAGCATGGAAAGGTTTTTATCACAAATTTCTCGTTATACAAGGTGGTTAAAAACTTTACCGACTAACCTTAAGGGGTGATTTTCCAAAATAGGAAACACACTTTATATAAAAGTATGTATGTTCGAAACTTCTATTCTTTGAACTAAAGGTTGTTAACATTTATTAAAAAGTATTGGTTTTCTTATGGTAACTTTTATACCAATTTAGATTTTTTCTTTGATTTGTTGGCCTTACAAACTAGTGTATTTGCCATTAAGAATTTAGATATTTTTGATAAAATTGAGAAACGATTCCAATGCATTAAAAGGCGTTTTTTGACGTACAAAAACCAGCAATGTCGTCCGTAATAAATGGTATGCAACCTGAATTCTGTTTAAATAAGAATCATTATAAATATGAAAAATAATTAGAAACATTATGCCTAAATTTGGTACACATAAGTACAACATAAAGGAGTGCATATGGGTATATGTAAAAAATAAAAAAATTTTTAATAAATTATGTAGAAAAAAATATCTTAAACGAGTTTATTGTACTAAAAGCTAAACAATAATTTGGTAAGTCCTAGCTATCAAATCGCACCAATCTTCTTATCCATCTGGGGTCTTGATCAGACAAATAATAAAACCGTTGGGCGTCGCGTATCCAGAGTAAATATTATGATAGAAATGTCAAGTGCCCAACGATTTCATTGTCTGATTAATACTTCAGATTAATTAGAAGATTGGTGCAATCTGGTAGCTAGGACTTACTGAATTAATTTTTAGCTTTTAGTACAATAAAACTGTTAAACATATTTTTTACATAATTTATTTTCAAGATTTTAGTTCTGTTGTTAGTTATTACTTCCCATTCTATTGAGTGTATTTAATGCTCTACTATAACTTACCAAAACTAACCAACTATTTTATATTGAAGTATTTGTGAAAAATATGTAATTTGTCATTTTGTGTCACGGCCATCTTGACTTTTAATTTTTTTTTATAGAATATATACTCTATTCTACGAATCAAGTCCTTTTATTTGATATCCATGTTGAGGTAGTTGTGGAAAAAATATGTAACTCTTTGATTTTATTTTTTTATACTGAGCTCCATTCTATCAATCAAGCCCTTTTATTTGATTTCCATATTGAGGTAGTTGTGGAAAAATATGTAATTCGCCATTTTATATCGGTGGCCATCTTAAATTTACAATCATAAGGAATGTATATATTATATTGTCATCAGTGTTCAGATTGATCGGTCGTCAGGAAGGGGGACAAGTTTTAATTTTTAGATTGGACCAAAAGAATATCTAAATAAAAAATAAAAAATAATAAACAGGTCAAGTTAAGTAAAACTGTTTAAAAATAAATTTGCTAAAACTTAACTAAGATATAACACTTATTTAAGTAAGCAATATTTATTTAAATAACAACATAATCCTTTAATGTCAACGGAAAAATCTATTATGACCTGAAGCATAGCAATACATGCTCAATTTATCTGCACATTAATTACCAGGTTTAGCTAAAAAGCATTATTGTAACAGTTACATCACTGTCTTCCTCGAATATCCCCTTTTTGGTATCATTAATCAGAATTTATTTAATGGCTAAAATTCGAGCATTTATTTATGGTGTAGGCGTATTAATTAAAGTACAATCCTAAATCAAAAAAGTTTGTGTACCATTCAATATTTCTTCATTGACTATGGAGACAGATATTGTAAATGAAGCACCTGGTTGAAATAAACAATTTTTAAAATAAAAATGATTTTATACAAAATTTGTGAGGAAAAAACAAGATAAACCATTCTTTTATGTATAATATTTTATTAAAGGTATATGGATGTCATAAATGTAACAAATTAATTATTTCTACACAAAACTTCTACCATTTTCACCTCAAAAATGTTCAAACAATTTGTACTTGGTGACTTTTACCTTTATGCCAACGATATGTTCTATATTGGTTTCGCAAATTCATTTAATTAATGGTATTTAGTTAAAAACACGCCAAATCGAATCGTTTTTCCTAAAACAAAATAAAGAAAAAACCGCTCAAAAATCCCAAAAAAATTTAAATAAGTAACTAGGAAACTAAAAATCGACGCTTTGGTGGCAAGTCCGCCATCTTTGTCAGAATAAAATTAAATAAAAATAACAATTATATTTAATATTAAATTTAAGCTTAAGTGTTAAAAAATCATAAAAAACGTTTGACATTAAATGTATAAACCTTATTTAAATCGATATCTTGTACTCTTTTTTATAAAACTACATTTTAAATACAGACGTATAGTTTGACCCATCTTTATTTTAATCTGAAAGCGAAGCGGCCCTATACAAAAAAATGATACAGCAGTTGTGCATTTCACAGCACCATTTAGCCACCGCGGTAGTGCCACCACGGACGTTATTATTAAATAACTACTACCTAAATATGTCTCCTTCGCTGGAAATCAAACCGGCGACTTCTGGCTTCGAAGATCAAAGCTCTTTCCACTGCGCCATGGGGGAGACGAGTTAATGGCAGGGGCGGTCATATAAAGTTTCCGAGGGGGGAGCATATCATCATTAAATGTCCATATTTGCAATTATTGTGTGTTAAGGTACAAAAAATTAATTGGTTACAAGGGATATGGCATAAAAGGGGGAGGGGCATGCCCCCCTCCCTTATGACTGCCCCTGGTTAATGATGAGTAATCATATTAATTTTATTTTTATTTTTATTTATTTATTTATTTTTTTTTTTTTTTTTTGATACCCCCTTTCTTTTTATACGCTTTTGTATATAGGTATGTTTGGTTAAATCCTAATGGTTTGGCATAAGAAATCTGTGGTTTCTCTGTTTGCCATTAATTAGCGGATTAGCGGATAAAGTATGTCTGTATTTAAATATAGAAAACATTGTCCCACCTTCACCCCGCCTATATAATTCCGACTTACTGAACAGCTGTTTACCTATGGAAAGAACCATTTGTATGAATTCATTAGGTTGTCCAAATATCATTGGTACTGAAGCGGTTTAAAAGTAATAAATGAAATATTATTTTTTTATTCAAACTTTGAAACTCAATAACTCCCCTTACGAAACGGAATATAACTTTTTTGTATGAAGTACCAACAATATTTTGGCTTATAATATTAACTCTATTATTTTTGTAGGACATCACCTTTCCGCACACCTCGTATACTAGATGCTATTTGTTTTAGGAAGAAAGGGATTTGCAAATAATAGTTTTTTTTTATTTGTGTCCTCATACAAAAAATAAGGTTTTAAATGCGAATCCCCTTTTTATATTTTTGTCGAGAGAACAATTTAACGTTTCGTAACCTAATTTGAAAACGGGACTCTCTGATTGCTAATTAAACCAGAATTTTTAAATTTGGTTACTAAAAGTTAAATAATAATTGTTTTCTTAGTTGGACGATTATTACGACTGTAAATTTCACGTAGTGCACAATTGGGGGATAGAACACCCATTTTGATACTACTTTTAACATTTCATCCTCGCTCTGGAATCGCTGAAATCATGTATCTCTATGATAAATATATAGGACTGACTGTAAACATATGCAAAATACGACACCATTATCTTAAAGAATTTGAACACAATATGCAGTTTAAGATAGGAAATTCTTATTCGATGATTCTTTACTTAATGTACCTCCTAAAAATAATTAGATATTATAACTTGACTCATACCAAAGACAATTGTAGTTTCACTATACACTCCCAGAACAATGCTAAATTTTTGGTCACCAGTTTGGACGCTGGCTTGGTTGAATTTATGAAGCGCAAATTATATGTACTATTTACGTGTGTACTCGATGGATACCCGATTCATAAATTCCACGAAGCGAGCGTCCAAGCTGATGACCAAAAATTTAGCATTGTTCTGGGTGTCTATAGTGAAACTACAATTGTCTTTGCTCATTCTCAAATATCTTTTTTATTTGAAGTGGGAGTAGTGCTATTTTAAACCTAGGTACCCCATTTACAACAATACAATATAGCACAATTAACTGAACCATAGATTAATATAGACAAGTTATTTTATAACTGAGCTAACTAAAAATTATTAATTTTTAACGGCTAAAACCCTGTGTAACAGGACCCACAACTAAATCGCTGATTCTTTTATAATAACCAGACCCCTCTCATAGTTTGTTTTTATTAGCTTTAGGGCTTTGCACCATCATAATTTAGAATTTAATATGGTATGTTCATTCTGTCATGTGAATAAACATCCATAAAAATACCATCTGGTATTTGTTTGTGAAAGAAATTAAAATGAGACTATTTATTTTTGGTTATTTGCTAGTTTTAAATTTTTAGCAAATAATTTAGTACTTAGTTATTTTTTAAAGAAAAAAATGTGTCTAGCGTAAACAGGACATTCATTTGTTATTATTGCTTTATGTAAAGTAGGTATATCAATATTTTTAATACTAGTTTATATTATACAATAAGGATCAGTGTTTAAAATTTAAAAGCTGTTTTTTTTAATGCTTGAATATATCGATTTTCATTTTGACTGCGGTTTTGTTCATGGAAAACTTATGTATACAGGGAGGCTAAAAAATAGGAGACAACCACATTTGTTTAATCTATAACATCAATTTTCCATTACATATTTAAATTCTTTCTTGAATTCTAACTGTGGTTTCTGTTTTACACCTAAAATAAACAGTTATTAAGATATTTGTATTGATTTTTAATTTAGTTTAAAGACCTATTTTTAAAAAAAGTGTTTGGGTACAATGATCTTGATCTTCACACGAAATGAAACTGGTTTAAATACAGTCGAACTTCTATAAGTCGAACTTCGATATCTCGAATTTTTGATAACTCGAATTAAATTGGTTGGCAACAGCGCCAGTAGTAAATATTATGTGTAATTTTACTTGATAACTCGAACTTCTATAACTCGACTATCTTGATAACTCGAACTAAATATTTGGCAACGCCCTCGATAAGTCGAATTTTTCAGGGAATCCCCTAAATACGGATGTTTATATGGGCTTGTTTAGTGTCGGAGGCAGTTTCGTTTCTGCGTTGAGAGGTTTCACAACTATACTGTGGTTTTTATTGTTAACAAGATGTCACTAAAACGTACTTTAAAGACGTTATCAATTGGCGAAAAATATAAATTAATAAAAGAAGTGGAAGGTGGTATGTTCTCCGAATGGGAAGAAGAAGATGAAATTCCTTTATTTTTTCAAGAGAACGTTTGAGAGGAAATAATGAAGAAGAAACACAATTTGAAATAGAATACGATGCGTGGACAAATTTTAAAACCATACCAGATGTTACTTTTAACGACTTCTTGCACGTGGATGAATTTCCTACAGATGAGAGAGACAGACAGCGAAAATGATATGAATGATGGTGATTTAGAGGATGAGGTACAACAACCGCCTTCAAATGAGATGGTCACAAATTCATTAAGTATTTTGCGTTCGTACCTAAAAAGCAATGAAAATACAACCGATTCGTTGTACAATAGTTTAAATAACATCGAAGTGTTTTTCGAAAACCAAAATAAAAAATCGTCACGTCAATCACAAATAACTGACTATTTTAAAAAACCGGAATAATAAAAAATACATGCATACATTTCTAATACATATGTATATGTATTTTTATAAAAAATAAATATGAAACGTGTATTTTTAGTACTTTTGTAAAAAACTTTACATATATTTTGTTATACATTTTTGATCTATAAGTACATATATGTATTATGTATTATCATATCCATATCCATAATATTATTATGTGTTTTATTTGATAACTCGAAGTCTTGATAAGTCGAATTATTTTTTTGTCAAGTCGCGGTTCGAGTTATCGAAGTTTGACTGTAGTTAGGTGCTTTCTTTAAAAAACAAAGTACTAATTTTAAATAAATATATATATTTTAACCAACACGTCATTTCTGTATATAATAGTATACAGAGTAACTTAAATTAGACACCCTTATCCTTAAAATTTCGGAAATTATAGGAATAATTTTGACGTCATTACTCTGATAATTAAGTTGTTTTTATTGATATAAATATTAACAGTTTCCAGTTCCTATACCCTAAAACTTTTAAGGGTAAAATCTGAATAACTTTAGTCAATATTTCTTTATCTATCGGTATAAAGTATCCCTCACACGGTTAATATTACTGCAGCAATATTATTGACGCAATATACAAGGTGTCCAGTTGGTGGGGTCATAAAGAATAGGGGTAATAGAGTGAGCCAAAATAAAGTTAGTACTTCATAAAAAAAATCTATCGCGTTTTTATAGGAAGATATTGACTTTCAAAGTTGGTGTAAAAAAACTTATTAACACGCTTTTATTAACTTGGGTTGTAACTATCAATCTGGCTATGTAACGGAATCTTTGAGCCTAATTTTAACCAACTTCCAGCTATTCGATTTCTTTGAAACTTTGCACACGTATTAAGGAAACATGACAATGCAATAATCTGCAAACAGTATCCCGTTATCTTTTTTGGATCGCCAGGAAAAAAATTCCATTATATTATAAAAACAACACCTAGGGTGCCATCTGTTGGCAACATTTCAAACTTTGCTATTAAATGAAGAAGAAATTTTTTAGTTTTTACACAATTTGGTTAGTTGCACCATTGGTGTTCAATTTTTATGAACAATAAAAATATAGGGTTAGTTGCACCATTGGTGTTCAATTTTTATGAACAATAACAGTTAATAAATGCCGTTAACACGCTTTTTAACACGCTTTTATTAACTTGGGTTGTAACTATCTATCTATCAATCTATCTATCTGGCTGCCTATGTAACGGAATCTTTGAGCCTAATTTTAACCAACTTCCAGCTATTCGATTTCTTTGAAACTTTGCACACGTATTAAGGAAACATGACAATGCAATAATCTGCAAACAGTATCCCGTTATCTTTTTTTGGATCGCCAGGAAAAAAATTCCATTATATTATAAAAACAACACCTAGGTTGCCATCTGTTGGCAACATTTCAAACTTTGCTATTAAATGAAGAAGAAATTTTTTAGTGGGTTGCAATATGTTGGCAACGGTCCAAACATTGCCTGGATTGCCATCTGTTGGCAAAATTTCAAACTTTGCTACTTAATGAAGAAGAAATTTTTTAGTGAGTTGCAATCTGTTGGAAAAATTTTAAAATTTGTTACTCTTGTTCATTAAAAAAATTTTTCGCCATTTTGTCAAGAGTAGCAGAAACTAAAAAATGAAAAATAATTAATAGTTTAAAAAAACTAAAAAACACGCTTTTATATGCAACCGAACTAAAAATTAGAAAATAATTTTTCATTAAAAAAAATATTGTCATTTCATAGTAAAAAGCGTGGGGTGATAAATATATTAAATGTTATAATTATTATATTTGCAAATATCTATGATGGAAAAGTTATGAAAAAATAGTAAAATGCACCCCACGCTTTTTACTATGAAATGACAATATTTTTTGAATGAAAAATTATTTTCTAATTTTTGCCACATATTTATAATCTTATTAAAAAAGTGAATTTTTTATTACAAACAAAATGCGGTCTGTGATATCTATAAAAATAAGGTTCGTTTTTTTTTACAAAAATGATAAAGCAATTAAACGGTCAAAGCAAAACGACATACTTGTTACCTGTGTTAAAAATGCATACATTGAATGATAAAAATCGTCGTACTCTGTATTATTCCGATTTTGATTGATTCTTATTACTGAACAGAAGTTTACCTATGGAAAAAAGCATTACCATGAGGTTATTTAATTGCCGAAATATTATTGGTACTGTGGCAACAGTCCAAAAGTTATAATTGAAATACATAAGTTTTTTTATACCAACTTCCTAACGAAGTGCGATAGAACTTTTTTGTAAAGTACTAACATTATTTTGGCTTACTTATTATTTTAAAATAGGTTTAAAAATGTCTACGATATAATATTAATATTAAATGGAACACCCTGTATATTTTTAGGTTTTAAATTCTACAGGTCATTCCTGATATAAAACCTTATATATTCATAACCTAACTTTTTGGTTTTGAAGAAAATGGCGTTTCAAAATGTTCAAACGACAGCACAATATGCAGTTTTATGGGAAAACAAATAACCATAACAAAAATTTAAAATGCCTAAAATAGTTCCTTTAAAAGACTCTACCTTAAGCGACCAATATAATACAACTTTCGGTTTAGCCGAAAGTGCGATAAAATTTGAACTTCCAAGTATGAAAACCCTGTTAATTTTAATGGATTCCTGATATAAAACCTATGATATACCCATAACCTACCATTCTAAGTTTTAGAGAAACGGAGTTTGAAAAGGTCCGAACGACCTTACAATAAACAGGTTCATGGATATTGTGTCGTCGTCTGGACCTTTTCAAACGCAGTTTTCCCTAAACCTTAAAAAGATAGGTTATGGGTATATTATAGATTTTATATCAGGAATAGCTTAAAGAATTTAAATCTTAAAAATATATAGGGTGTTCCATTAAAATTACCAGGTTTATCATACTTAGAAGTTCAAATTTTACAGCACTTTCGGTTAAACAGGAAGTAATTTTATAGTGGTTTCTATAGGCAGAGTCTTTTAAAGGAACTATTTCTAGCATTTTAAATGTTTGTTATGTTCATTTGTTTTTCCATAAAACTGCATATTGTGCTGTTCTTTAAATATTTTCAAACGCCATTTTCTCCCAAACCAAAAAAGTTAGGTTATGGATATATTAAAGGTTTTATATCAGGAATAACCTGTAGAATTCAAATCTTAAAAATATACAGGGTGTTCCATGTAAAATATCAAAGTTTATATCACTTTCGGTTAAACCGGAAGTAATACACAGATGCTGTTATATCTAAAATTGGCATCCTGTAATATAATATAACGTCCCTAAATTTGAAAACCATACGGTTGCACTGAAGAAAATAAATTGTTGAATAGTAATTTTGTTGTCACACGGTATACATTTTAGAAATAGCCGTACAGTGGGCAATTTAAAATAATTATAGTATAACCTTTAAAATAAACCTAATTTAAAAACATATCTATTTTTAGAGCAGATTAGAATCTTTTGTAATGGGACCCTATGGGAAACTTAATAATAACTAAGTCTGATGAGTACTTATTTTCATTAGACTGACTGACTAGGGCCTCGCGTAATAGCGATTCACAATTTAACATCTATTCAAACTGTCATGTAGATTTAAATGCAATGGAAATTACAGCTGGAGCTAAATTAATTTATGTTCTTTGTATCGTGCTTTACGTTTTTTATTTTGCTTTAAGGACGTTCCTAATGAATTAGTGCGACAATAATTAAAGTCTCCTAGAGGCCTCCACACAGAGGAAACAGTCGATATTTTTTCAAGCAAATACGCAAATGCACACAATCACTCAGCGAAATGGCACAAATTCACGTGCAGCTTTCGCCTTGCGAAAATTTGCTCGCTTGCTTGTTGCTTGCCCACTCTTCAGTCTGATCGTTTCCTTAGAGTTAGTTTTTTTGTCTCTGTCTTTATTTTATGGCTCTGATCTCTTGTTAAGGTCATTCGCTAGTCTGTGAAAAATCTGGAGAATCGACCTCCAAACTCCTATAAATTTCTAGCATAAGTAAAATTTAAAGCAATTATTTTAAACGGTGAACTATTAAAATTGCATAAATTTTAGCTGTCAAAACAAAAACAGCTACTGATATTGCTAAAAAACCAGGAAATTGAAAATATTGAAGAAGCGACAGAGGGTAATAGGTAATAGTCTAAGAGCCCGTGAGCGGCAGACTTTTCTCATTTTGTAAAAGCTGAAACTTTGTCAGCGCATTCTTCCAACAAAGGCAGAAGCAATGGGGGACTATGAAGTTTGACTCATAGTTTAAAAACTGAAATTACGAAATCTAAGTAATTTGTTAAATAAAATGAAATATGTCACTACCTATGAATAAAATGAAATATGTCACTACCTACCTATGTCACTACCTGAGGTAATTCTTTTATTTTCACGGCCTACTTAGCAAAAAAATATATTCAAAGCAGAAATAAGGGCGGTACTTGATTTTCTTTAAAAATCTTCTCTGACCGCCATTAAAAGAAAAAATATCACCCTGTATGATATATCATTAAAAAGATAATTTTATTTTATGCTATAGTAATACTCTCTTAAAAACGACAAGAAAATTTGGGGGGGGATAACAACATCCTGTA
Source organism: Listronotus bonariensis (assembly GCA_014170235.1). Classification (NCBI taxonomy): domain Eukaryota; kingdom Metazoa; phylum Arthropoda; class Insecta; order Coleoptera; family Curculionidae; genus Listronotus; species Listronotus bonariensis. The sequence goes on from JACEGR010001465.1 coordinate 72,276, forward strand.
TCACGCGGTATATTAGAATCTCCGACAAATACTTCGTAGCTGCCATACGTATTTACCAGTTTAAAGTTTGTTTAATAATAAATACAAAATAAACTAATAACTAATAAACCACAAAAAGATTAAACTCTTACGAATAAGCACAATAAATAATAATTAAGGTTACATAGGTCAACTATTTTTTGGCGGTTTTTAATAGTTTTTATAAGCATTATCACCGGACGGCAGCATCTACCGATAAAACAAGTAGATAACCACCAGTAATAACGAATTAATTTATTTTCGATGCCTTTTATATACGTAAATAGATAAAACCCCCGGATGGGTTCTTTTTTCTTAAAATTGAGCAATGCCGCCGGCTGCCGTTGAGTCCCTTTGTTTTTTTTTTTCTTATCCTTTATATACTTATTGATTGACTATACAGGACATATTTTTGGTTATTGTTAAATTTTTAATTTTCTTGACGATCTGATAGCCTCTGTAATAAACACATTTTACTTTGTCTTCTGCTTTAGAACTATTTTGTATTAATTGCTTTTAATCATAAACGCATCTAATTGGTTACGTAATCGATAATTGAAATTATTATTTTCATTTCACAACTGTTTTTGATAATATAACCTTTATCTTCAGTAATGTAAAATTAAAGCTCAATAACAAAGTTTGGTTTGGTATATAGCATTAAGTTTTTATTAGCGACATATAAGTAAGTAATAAATTTAAAATTTAATAATCGTTTTGTTTTTCTTAAGCATCTACTTCTATAACAATAAATATGTAATTGGTATCGGCAACAGAATTTAAAACAATGCAATAATACTGCTTGTAAATAAAAACTATTATTATTAAACTCTTATTATTTTTTAAAATCTTTGGACAATCCACGAATGCTAAAAGCCTAAATGCTGCCATACGGTGGGTGTCTTAAGTAAGGAGAGATGATTATACTGGACAATTCTTTAAAGCAGAAACCATGAAAGTACCTATAAAAATGCGATAAATTCCCCACAGCCGGCAGATGGGCAAGAGATGGAAGCCTTTCTGTAAGTGAAGGATCATTAATGAGGTGAACAGCTTTTCCTTTAATTGAATCAAGAATGCTAAGGGTTATGTGGGACGCCGTGCCCCTGATACGAGAACAATATTCCAACGGAGGTCGGATTTGGGACACATACAAGGTGTATAAGTTAGAAGGGGAAAAATTCTTTTGAAAGAGATATCCAAGTTTTTTGAAGTTCCCGTGGCTATAGATACAATGTGCTTATATCATGCAGTTAAGGTTATTCTTAAATGTGACGCCCACAATATTGAAGGTGTCGTGGCTCTGCAAAACTTGGCCGCTCATAAGTTAAGAAAGAGTATTTGATGACTCTTTTCGCGACAAGAAACATGGTTGTATTTATGCTGCATTAAAATTGACAAGATTTTTGGCGGCCCAATCCAATATTAAGTTAAGGTCCTGTGAAAGAGATATCTGCATTGCTTTGCGTTTGCGTTCCCAAATCAGGTTTAGAGATTGGTTTAGGAACCTGACAACTGGAATAAAGGATTCTATTGTCGGCAAAACTATGAATGGAATTAGTTGTGGAGAAATGCTTATATAACTTATTAACGAATAAAAGTAAAGAAAGAAAATAATATTTTGATTTTAATTATTTTTAAAATAACTCACAACAAACATACAATAACATGCAATTAATTACCTTGCATTGTAAGAACCACTAATAGGTAAGTCAGCTATTTAGTTTATTTTAGATACATACTTACTAACCTAACCTAAAAACCAGCCATAATTGACGTAATGTTGTTTTTTAATGCAATTCAGTAAACAGGTGTCCAAAATAAACTAAATTTCTAACATACCTATTAGTAGTTCTTACAATTGAAGGTAATTAAATACATGTTTTTATATTATTTGTCACTCTGATAGTGACAGATATTATTTAAAAATATTTAAAACCAAAATATTACTTTATTTCTTCACTTTTAATTATTAATAAGTATATCAACATACTGCTGATATCTCAACAACCAGCACTAATTGACGTATAGTGTGTTATATATTTTTGATGTAGAATTTCATACAGAGTCAAAATTTGTTAAAATATATAGGGTGTTCCATTTTAAAAAATCTACTTGCCAATAAAAATCATGCTTTTAAGACACCCTGTATAATAACTAAAACTATCACTAAAAAGAGTGTATCCGAATAAACATTTTCTAACTCAAGTTTATTTTTGTATCTCGCTTGTACAGGGGCCAAGTTCTTTGATGTATAAATAGAGTTGGGACACCCTGTATATTTTAAAATTTGTTGTTTGTTCTGTCCCATCCATTTTAGTTTAAAATAACGAGTATAGCTATTAATTTAAGTAAAAATTATTAAGTCTTTGGCATATAATAAAAAGTCATCATAATGGAAAGGAGTTTTAAGTTAAACCGTTATATAATATTTATATATATAAATTTGTACAAAATCGTTTTCTACCCACTGTTTTTGGGCGTCTTGATATAAAAACATATATTATGATCTACAAAGCTAATTAAGCCATTGAGAACCAGACCGGACCATCTCAAATCAAAAAATGAGGTTTAACATTTATTTTCGATAGCAAAAACTTATTTATTAGGGCCAAAGTAGGGTAAGTGAGCTACTACCCTACCATATTACTTTATTAATTTTGGTAATATCAACTTGTTTTTTTTGGCTCGGAAGTTTACAAGCTTTAATAACATAGTAAAAAACAAATCGCATTTCATCGCTCACCGCCCCGTAGCCGCCAGTGTAAACGTATACACTAATAGAAGACACACGCTATTTACAAATTGACCAGCAAATGGGGAAACATAATTGTATAATGGGAATATAAAAAATTTGCATAATGCCCAAATGATTTCTGATTACACAGTTGTTATAAAATTAGCTTCTTTTATGATTACTTACGTAGTTGATAAAAATATCTTTTTTCTACGACCACTTATGAAAATGACATAAAACGCTTGATACTTTAGAAAACGAAAAATATTACACGCGTGTTGGAATCTACTTTTCAACACTATAGTTGAAAAAACTTTTTAACACAAGTGTTAAAAAGTACATATGACAGATGCTTAAATTCCTTTCAAAGATATTTACCGTATATTTTAAACAAACTGAAGGTTTTGACTTACCAGTGCTAGCGCACAATTTTTTTTCAAATTAAATTCATTTTAATTCGATGTTTAAGGGTTTATTAGTTAAGAGGGATTATTTCATAGCAAATGTTTTAATAATATTAGGCAACCCATTAAATACATGGAAGTGCTTAAAGCTCCGAATGCGAGACCAAGTAGGGATTCCGATTAGTAAAATTCTAACCTAACCACAAAATGCCGGGCGGTTTATCTTCTTTTTTTTTAATAATGCATCCCTTGTTAAAAAGAGGCTAAGATCTGGTTAGATAAAAATGGAATTGCCAATAAACTAGAGTTGAAATTTAATTTAATCCATTCGGGATTGTAAGCTCTACTAATTATTCAGAAATGTATATTTATTTAGTGTTTTGTTTAGTGATGAGGTGTTTTCACGTAATTTAAAAAACTTAATTAAAGAAATAACAGAGCATGCACCTTTGTAACGTAACTCAAAATTAAATTTTAAAATACATGCTTTCACATACAATTAAAGGTAATTCCTTTATGTGGATTGTATGGCACTGATATTGATTTACATCTAAGTTAAAATTAATGATATAAATAAACTAACTTATGATTTTTGGCGTATAAATATTTTTTAGTCGTAGGAAAAATATTGTACATGTCTCGTGCCAAAAGTGATTTTTTCATTCGTGGTATTGTCGAACTCGGCACTTAGCTATCGCCTCGTACGAGAACATTCGTGTGAAATATATCACTTTCCACACTTTGTAGGTAATATACTATTACAACCAGTGGCGTAACTACTATGAGGCTAGGTGGGGTAGTGCCACAGGGCCCCTGAGCTTAGGGGGCCCCTTGGAGGTTGAAAATGGGCCGTCGGAGTAAGTACAGAAATAGTAAAAACAAATGAGAGTAAAATAAAGGGAAGGACTTTTTTTGCTCTTTACATCTTTTGAGGTCTTGGTTAGTATAAATAAAGATACATAAAAAAATGGTGGAAAGTAAAAAGTACTGAGGACCTTTTAGGGGCCCCAATTTCTTTGTTTTTTGCCTCAGGGCTAATTTCCTAGCTACGCCACTGATTACAACACTAATGTTGCAAAGTATGAAATAAAGCTGTCATTGGAATTACATTGCATAAGCCATTCTAAATCTTTCAAGTGAAGATCTTTTAAAAACCTAAAATGATAAAAAATATAGAAAGCTACAAGTCCGGTGCAATAAAACAGTAATAAATGTTTTTAAACCATCTTTATAGATAGATAAGTATATTCAACAAAATTATTTTATTACTAATCGTCTTTACTTACCATGCTATCTCCATAATTAAAAACTAACAAGAAATCGAAGCCCCCATCATTAGATAAGGATAAGTTACAAGTAAAAGATGTAATTTTACTTAATGAACAACAGATGGATTAGTCATTAACTATAATGAATGACTCCCAACGATGATGGATAAAAATTAATGATGATATTCGGTTTTCGTGTATTATTATAATGTTGGAGCCAGTCATAAATCTGTTATTTATTTTTAATTTTCTATTGTTGCCATTTCAAAACCACACATTCTCTTAAATTTATTAACAATAGTTTATTATTCTTTTCTTAGCTAAAGTCATATTTAATTGTACTTAAATATTTCTTTAATTAATGGACTGATAAATTGGCAATAATAAAAATATATCCGAGAAAATTATAGTTTCTACAAATTACGAATTTATAGTTTGTCAAGAAATTTATTCTAATCTGGTAATTTTATATTGAGAGAAATACCTAGTAAGTAACTACGGTTACTGAATTTTTTTAACCAATATCCAAGATACAGTTTTAAATGTGGTAACTTGGGTTACTGACTTTCTAAACCAGTGTAGACATATTTGTATAGGTATTTTTCTTAATTTAAAGTGCTCAAAGTAAATAGGTAAATATTTACATAATTTAATATTAAGTATCGAAGGTAGCAACGTTTTTAAAACATAATTTTAGGTCAGCTGATTTTTGATATGTTGTTCCACTTTCTCTTCTGGATAGACCCTGGCCTGTCTGACTGGCGGTAGTGGTTGCGTTTATTAGTTTGCATCCTATTTGTATAGGTAATAATCCAAGGTTTATTTAGGTTTATTTTTAAAAACATTTTAGAAAACCTAATTTTTAATTTCTTGTTTTTAAATAGGTTTACAAAAAATTTTTTATTGCCAGAAACTTTTATTATTGCTAATTCGTTCCCATTCAAACTTATAAACCCTAAAACCGTGCGGTATATTTTGATGAAACTTGGAACAAATATACAGGGTATCCGCTAATTAATGGTACACAAAAAACCACATATTTTTTATCCCAAAATATTAGGATTTTACCAAACATACCTATATTTAAAAGTTTATAATAAGGAACATTTAGGGTGTCAAAGTAAAAAAAATATTTGTAATTTATTTTTTTATATTTTTTTATGTTTGAATAATTTGGTAAAACTCGGTATTTAAATATTTTTTGACAAAGGCAATTAAGATTTGATATTTATTTTCATGTATAAACAAGGAGGGGCTAGCTACCCTATTTAAAATTTTCTAAACCATCCCAACTTTTTTGTGCTACTCTGTATGTACCATCTAAGTAAACCAGTAAACTCTCCTATGATTTAATAAAAGTATACTTTGTAAGAATAGCTCAGAGCAACCGTTTTTAAGATATTTGCATTTAAGTGGTTTCGTGCAACCAAAAAGTATAAAATACATTAAATTATTCGTTTATCATAAGGCAGTAAAGTTGTAGTTATGACTAATACGCTGTTTTTAAAGGTGTTTTGGTTGCACTAAACGACTTTAATTCAAATATCTTAAGAACGGTCGCTCAATGCCATTCTTACAAAATATACCTTTTTTGTGTATGTATGTTTTATTAAAGTAATTGAAACGTATCAGAAATTATCGAAATAAATTAAAAATATTCTTTTCTTTGACGTCCTGTAACTTCCTGATTATTAACTGTTAAATATAGGTATGTGTGGTTTAATCTACATATTTTGGCCTAAGGATTCTGTAAACTTTCTGTGTACTATTAATTAGCGAACACCCTGTATATGACCAAAGTCTGCATTTTTTTGACATATCAGTGACAGCTTTAAATGTTAAGGTGACAACTCTAAATGTTACAGCTAGGCGCCAACGCAGAAAGCCGAGGATTTACCCAAAAGGGGAGGAAGAACAACATATCAAAAAATCAGCCAACCAAAAATAGTTGTTTTCCCGACGTTGCTACCTTCCTGACTATTAGAGTCGTATCCTTGAGTATAGTTATTTTAAGTATATTATGTGTTCCTTTTTGCATTATTTAAACCACGAGGAATCTATAAGATAGTGATACTTTTTAGTTATTAGTTTTTACATAAAAATTCTTCCAAAAGTGCATAAATATGGCTTAATTGTTTTGCTCCGACAAAAGAAATAAATAAATGTATTTTTGTTTTACATGTCGGTTATTCCATTAATCATGGTATTTTCAACTTTTAAAGAAAATAACTATAAAATAATTTAAAAGTATTTTTACTTGACCTTGATTTACTAAAATAATTTGTGGTGAAACCAAAATGTATGCAGCTCATTTATCTCTACTTTAGCACTATTTCCTTCAAGGTTTTACAGGCTGTAATGTTTTATTCTCTTTTTTTAAGGTCTCAACACTAATTGTAAGAGTAAAGCTTAAAAACTTCAGTAGGATAGCTTTTTATCTTTAATGATTATTATTTCCTTACAATTTTTGCTTAGCTAAAGTCAACGACTATTTTGCTAACATTGGGTTACCTTAACCCATTAAGACCTCGCGTTGTCATATGGCACCGTCAAAAATAATTTTTGTAAGCGTTCTATTTTAATTTGTTTTTACTAAAAATAATGAATGATACCTTATACTTATAATAAAATGTGCACTTTTTATTAATTTAGTCGGTTGCTCCTAGTTTAAAAAACTATTTGTGAACCATTTTACTATGTCTTGGTTTGATAAAATACAAAATAATGGATGTAAAATTCATGTAGGTGTTAAAAAATAATAAAATTTAGTCTACAAAGTCCAAACTTTAAAAAGTTTAGTTGGCATTATGAATTTTATTAGCCTTTAAAACATAATTAAAGTAATTTAAAACATTCTCTTTTTCTATCCTAAAAGTCGCTGTTGCCATATGGCAACGCTAGGACTTTTAACTACTACATTTTTAAGATTAGTCAAAACGTTTTTTCTTTGGACACGCAATTTATTGAAAAAAAGTGATATAGTAGTAAGATGTAGGGTTGGACAATAACATTCTAACCATTGCATTAACTTCACATGGAATCAAACCCCTAAACCCAGTAAAGCGACGCATTAAATAAGCAGGTCATTTGCAAGAGCAAAGTATAAGTCTTTATTTAAAGCAGGTGTCTGAGGTGTCGTACAATTACGCGAAAAATGGCTGTAAAGCCTATTACTGAAATAAATCAGATTATGCTTATTATGCCTTCTATGTGCATCAAATGCAATGTTAGTTCATGTTTAACTTTTAATAAGGTCTTTTAGTTAACAATACCAATATTTTTTATAAATAAATTTACAAAATGTGGTCATGCAAGGGACTCGCGTTGCCATACAGCAACAGTAATTTTTAAAAAAAGTATAGTCGTTTAGCAACTTTAGTTTAATGTTACCTATAAAATACTTTTCCAACTACAAAAAAAAACAAAATTAAAAAATAAATTATAAATGACGTCTTCAATAGGTAAATGAAAACTTTTACGTAGGCTCTAACTTTCAATAACCTAATCAGCCAGTAAACGATTAAACTAACTAACACGAAAATTTGAAAGTATGCAATCTTTTAACCGGCTGTTTTTAGTGTTTTTATAGCGTTTTCGGTTAACGTGCTCTCAGATGGCTCGAAAAAACATCTATGACGTCATAAACCTAATTAAGATCGTTCCCACTCGGATCTCATCCATGCTTTTATATATAGGCACTGACTAATTCCAGATACACAACGCTTTCGTTCTTTAACAAAAATTTAAGGTTATAAAATCGAAGCATCAAAAATGTTTAACCGGTAACGAACCTCCGAGCGGGAGCAACTCTTATCTTTAACCGAACACGTAAATCTTATCAAGAGCGATCTTAGATCAACCGAGATCAGTAAACCGAAAACGCTATTAGGTTTACTGAAAACAGGGTAAAATTAGAAAAATAAAAATGGATATACTGGGTTAGTAAAAAGTACTACAACTTTTAAATATCTTAAAAACCACTAAAGCTAGATTTACCACATTTGGTATCTCAACGGTATCCCTGTTTTGCGCTACAGCAAAGACAATTATACTTTCACTTGTCTTTGGCTACACGTATCTTTTTTGTTTTTTAATGAAATATCCCATTTATTTTATTTGCAGTCCACAAATTTTTAAAGTTCCATTTTTACCAGCTGCTTAGATATGACAACACTACATATTAGGTAAAGATTTCAGATCCGCTTAAATATATCTAAAACCACTTAAGCTGTGTTTACAAATTTTGGCATTTACGGGTTTTTAGCAAATAGAATTAAACAGTGATACTGTCATTGTTGATAAACTTTTCAGTTTTGCGCTACATGTAATATTGTTGGTATTTTAAATGAAATACCAAAGCCAATTGTAGTTGAAACTATAATTGTCTTTGGAAATACTTAATTTATTTTAGTTGCAATAAAAGATCGTGCCAACTTTTTAAAATTTAATCTTTACCAGTTACCAAGATATGACAACACCGCAATTCTATTAAAACTTGGCAAAAATCAGTGATTAATTAGGCATGCCCAAAAAATTGGTTGTCGGAAATGTCGGTTTACTAACGATAGTTGAACGTGACAACGTCATAAGAAAAACTGATGGAATGGTTTGCAATTATCGTTGCCATAAACAATTGACACCACTTTCACTTTTCACTGCACTTTATACTTAACGAAAACATATAAAAGTATTATTGTATAGCAGCTGTCCACTGGACCACCCACCCAAGTAGGAGAGAAACAGCTGTCGGACGCTGACGAACGCCGAGGCCGATTGTGCCTCCATGTCGCCCGTTCCGCGCTCTCGCTTGCACTTTAAGCCTTATGGTAGGTTTGAATATGACATTTATTGCATGATATTAATGTCAGATGGAAAATAACGGTAATCGGTCAAAAATTTAGGTCTGATAAAAAAAATTTTGTTGACAATAGTCAGAATTTCTGTATGACATAAATAATATGCAATAAATGTCAGATGTAAACCTACAATTAAATGAAACGCCTCGGAGCGAGGTAACACCGCATGAGTCATGTTTTTGGTGCGTGCAGCCGGCTCTATCGACTTATAAGACGTTGTAACGTCATAAAGCCCTTAATACGAAGTTTTGCAAACATAGCTTAAGCGGTTTTAAAGATATTTAGGCCCTAATTTATTTTTTGTTGAAAGTGTAGTGTATTATATCTCAACAACTAATAGAGACAGAATTTTGAAAATTTTGAATGTTACTTTTGATTTGTCAAATTTAATGCAATGAAAATAAATGGGGCATTCCATTTAAAAAACTGAAAAATTATGTGTAGCACAAAACTGAGAAATCTGGCGTGTCGCTTTAGCTGTAATATCCTGTATAGAACTTTACTTTAGGAAAACGGCCAACTTAAAAATAGACAAATGTAGCATAAAGTGGGCGTTTATAAAATGGTTTATAATGCTTGCATACATCAATATAATATGCCGGCGTAAACATTAAGGTAACAAGTAAATAGCATTCCAACCGTGTAATCACCTACACAAATGGGTCCGAAGCCCTACCCGCATTCAGGTTGGGTACAAGACCCTAATCAATTTGATTTAGGGTTCAGGTGTCGGGACCGTCTGTAACTGTAAACAGAAACGAAATAAAAGAGGTCGGTTGTATGTATTTCGACGATTCACACCTTGTGCATTGGAATATTTATTTGCTTTTTCTTGATATTTTTAGGATTCTATGAAAAATATGACAAACTTTGTTAAGTGGTATTACTTTGGGTACACGAAACAAAATAAGGAAAAACCTAACTTTGGGTACACGAAACAAAATAAGGAAAAACCTAGAAAAAAACAAAAAATAAATAAAACAAGTAACCAGAAAACTAAAAATCAACGTTTCAGTGGCAAATCGGCCACCGTTGTCAAGATAAAATTAAAGAAAAAAAATAAAAATTAACTATAATTTAGGTTTAAAATTTTAAAATTTAAGCTTTAGATTTGGGATATTTAAGAAAAAAACATTTGACATTAAATTTAAAAATTTTTGTTGTGTCATAAGGACATACACAACTGGTTGCTGGTCTATTCATTATTTATAATTAAAAAAAGGGTGATGAGTTAGTTGATTTTGGGTTTTCCTGAAGACACTTCAGCATCAAGCAAAGATAACTATGTGTTATTTAAATTAACAAATATTAATGCTACACATTTATCTTTATTTATTAATATGTACGCACTTTCTTTAATTTTGCGGTTGTAGAAAAAGTTTCCTTTGCTAAATTACTTGAAATATTCCAGTTTATTCTGTGGTTGTTTTCAAACGCATGTTGACAAATTTTAGATTTGTGAAATTCTGTATTATGTATGTTCTGTGTTCTTTTATGCGTTTAGCTAATAGTCTGGACAAAATAGATATATTATATGTAAGTGCTGGATAAACATATTTTATTTGCATTTATACCCACATTACATTTTACTAACAGGAGAATGGTTAGAAAAACAAAATATTATATTCACCCTAAAATCCTAAAGGTTTAACGAATGTAAATAAAACCGCATAATGTGTTTATAATTTCAACCTACCAAATTGTAAACACTTCAAGCCTTAAGTGCTTAGTTCATTTCCTGTTAAAGTTTATACAATAAAACTAAGAGGGATAAAAGTAAATACCTGAAATAAACGGTAAACAAAGACCCCAAGTCTTTTAATATACTTTTTGTTTAGTTTTATGTTTCTAACCACGCTAGATTATGTTTAAATAAACTTCACGCTACAGTATGCAGTGGCGCAACTAGCCTCTGGTTTTGGGGGCTTGAGCCCCTGTCTATAAAGTATATTTGCCAAAAACACTAACTTACTTTAAATGTTCAATAATTTTGGGGAGCTAATCGCCGTCTCGGGCTAAGCACCCCTGCCCTTCCTAATTGGGCCTATTTAAGTATGTAAAAAAACAAAAACAAAAACGTCGATTGGGGTACACAGAAAAAAGTTAAATTTTATATTTGGTGTGGTTTTATTAATCATACTCCACCTCTTGCTAACTTAACTGTGATTTTTCAAATGGCATCCCCTTTAGTTTGACATCATTGCAAACGACATACAAGTTGCTATTTAGTTACATTTTCATTATTTTTTGTTTTTTTTTGCACAAAATTCTGGATCTTTACACTAAATTTGCACACTTTTTTTTTCAAATTGCAAAGTTTTATGTTACCAATCACAAAAATAAGTTTATAATATAATATAACCATATAACATTTTTTGCCGGCATTGTACATTTAATTTACTGGCATTGCCAACACTCTTTAATGGCAAGTCATTGGCAAAAAGGTATCAAAAAGACGCGAAAGTGGGCAATTGGCCGTTATTAGGCCACGTGTTGCAGATAATGTGAAGGCATCCGTCATTAATAATTTATGATGATTTTTCATTAATAAGTTATGCCAAAAAATGCGTTTAGGATGATGGCATCCATCATTAATAAGTTATTGGCAAAAAAATGCGTTTAGGATAATGGCATTTATCATTAAATAAGTATTGCAAGTTTTATAAGTTGAATGTCCCAAAAGTTAAATAACACAAAAATGAGATAAAAAGGCAGGAAAAACTTTATCAATAAAAAAATTACATAATATAAATTTTTATATTGTAACAATACACCAAAAAAATAAAAAAGTATGTAATAAAATAAAAAAAAGATAGTAAATCAAAAGAAAACACTTTAAAATAGTAAGTATTTAAGGAACACTTACATTCAATTTTCAGATCCAAAACATAGAAAGAAATATTTTAAAGGATTTAAATGTCAAAAAAACTATTTAATATATATAATTTTTTTATTAAAACGTCTTTAAAACTTTTAATAAGGCAACTCCCTGATTTCATATTATTTTTTTAGGTAACTACAAATTTAAAATGTTTTAAACAAAATGTTTACAGCTCCTAACAGTCTACTTGAATAACCCGCCTTCTTGACTAGCCATCACCAATTAATTACACAACACACACTAATTAGGTAATGAATACACAAATTGTCAAATCTTGTATTTCGGCTAAGCGGGTAATTTCACCTTTGGTCGAAATCGTCGAAATTAACCTAACTAATTTTACCATCATTTTATTTTTATTCTCTCAAAAATACATACCTAATAAACATTTTGTTTACCTTAATTTTTATTTGCATGATTAGTATCAATAAAATGTTGGGAAAAGGCCATTTCCTTTAAATTATGTAAAGAAACATAAAATAATGTTGTTTAGCCGCCATTATAAATAAAACAGATCAAAAAAATTGCTCGAATGTTAGTTAAATACCACTGTTACTAATATGGTTTGAAAAGTATGAATATGCGTTGTAGGTTTGCCTTCAAAAATCCAATATTTATTTGCCTGCAACAAAAAGGCATGCTTTATTTAATCAGGATTGGTATGACGCCATTTTTGTATGCTTGCCGGCAATTCGCCTGCATGTAAAATTTATTGGCAATTGAGTTGTTTATTTAGGGTTAACTTTTTAATGCGTATTAGATGTTGGCATAATATTGCCACCAATTGCTTTACCATCAATGCCAATATAAAAATGTATATTGCCGGCAAATAGTGTTTGCTGGGTACATACCGCATATTAACGAATTTATTAAACATAACTCTTAGAGTACTGAACATATCAAAATGATACTTAATATAGTTCTTTTCACGATCTCAGAAAGTGAATTAGGCTTGGGAACAAAATGAACATATTTTACTTTAAACCAATTTTGCTATGACTAATCTCTTCCAAATTATTAATAATCCTTTTCACAGGTTTTAGGCTATTTCTGTACCTCAAAATCAGTTAAACTGAATTCCACTTCCTAAAATTTAAAGGACAGGAAAAATCTGCAAACCTTAAAATTTTAAAGTAAAGTAAAGCCCTAAAAAACTAATAAAATAAATAATAAATTAAATAATAAAACACATTTATACACGTTTTATTTATTTAAACTTGTCAATTTCAATTTTTGCAGCACAGGCATTAAATTGCAACAAAAATCATAGCTTTTTTAAGAGACAATTATTCTTTTTATAACTACATATGCATTTATTATTTAATTTTAGAAAATTGTATGTTCTTACTTTTTGTAGAAATATTACTAAAACAGTATAAATTCCTTTTCAATTTCTTAGTTATTCAAATGCATTATTACTATTAATTTTCAATAATTTCTAAAAAATTTATTTGCAAACTGTCAAATTTTAAAAACTAGTGACACATGAACTAAACTAAAAGCAGTGGCGTAGCTACGTTAAGTGGCACCTGGTGCGAAAGTTGGTGGTGTCACCCCCACACAAGGGGTGTGAATGGACTTTTTCGGCGGAATAATTTTGGCCTTTTGTAACCCCTCCCCCTCCTCCCCTCTCCCGGAGGAGGCAAATATCTCTTTAGCTATTTAGATTTGCTGCAGGGCATTTTGCGGAAGAAAGTAGTATTATGTATAATCTTTGACAACGGTTGTTTTAAAGTTCTTGAAAGGTGCAAGGACCATTTTTTCTGCTTATCACTTTTTTTTCGTTGATTTTAATTGTTCTTTTCAATTCTTGTCCCTCTCTCCCCAAGCCCATTTCTACATACGGGGCTGTGTCAGCCCATCGAAAGTAAAAAGCAATACATTTTGTATGCTTGCTGTAAAGGTTATGGATCATTTAATTTTTATAATATTAAAAATATAACAAAACACAATAATAACTAAGACAGAAAAGGAATTGTTAAACAATTAAAATCTTCTTCTTCTCTTTAGCTTTGACAGCTGCAAACTTAGCAATAGCTTCATCGAAATTTAAAATTAGTATTGCCTCGTGTTTGATGGCTAATATGCCAAGATTGCTATAAGCCGCGATTGGGTAATTGTTGCCCGCAAATAGTTTTTTATTAATTTTAATTTGCTAAAACTCTCCACACATGAAGCTACGGACACGCAAACCATCATGTCAATTTTAGTGTAATCGTAAGGTTTGGAAGAATATCTGTCAGATCTGGTTAGTTCTGGTTAGTTCTGGTTAGTTCTGGTTAGTTCTAGTTCTCACTTTAAAGTAAACTTTCAAAAATCTGGAGACACCCGTAACATTTGCGGCTCTTAGGTGTCTTTGCAGTCTTGGTATCCCCGAATTATACATAGCTGAGCTAGTGCTAATGGAGGATGGAGGAATCCCCGAAAACGAAATTTTTGTGCTAGCGACTTATTTATTTTTTGTTTGTACATTGTTCTTAAAGTTGAGAGACCGGGTGGGTGTCACCCCAAGAAAGGTAACACCCGTGTCGCCTCCGCCGCCCCCTTTGCTACGCCAATGACTAAAAGAAATAATGACAAAATTAAAGGTAACTTGACCGTTTGATTCAGTTGATGTTGCGTTTAATGTTACATTGCATAAATTAATATTTGAGTTTATTGTCGTAGGCATTGAAACAAAACACTAATTCAAAGTGTGAAAGAAAGCTTCAGAGTGTTAAAAAGTAACTTTTTTAACATTTTCTGTAGTGTACTAGAATGGAGTACTTAAACTTAATAATTAAAAAACATCTTTTTTTTAACGGTCGTGGAAAAAAGAATTTCGTATCTCGATGTATGCGTTTAGTTTTAAAAAGAAAAATAAGAAGGCATAAGTTTAGTATTTTAAATTAAATTATTTTTTAAAACTTCAGTTTTTCTTAAGAAAGTTTTATTCAAGAAGATTATATTATTATTAAGTTTTTGCTTTGTCCGAAAGACAACACCATAAAATTAATTTTTGCACTGATAGTCTGTCTCTTAATTTATTTTTATTTCAAAGAAAAGTCTTTTTTTAAAAGTACAATGGTTAAATTTTTTCCTTTTGTGTATCGGTGCAAAAGAATCATTAAGTAGAATTAAAAAGCACTTCTTTAATGAAGAAAAAGCTACTCATTAACTTTTTAAACCGAGAAAAAATAAAAGGACGGGAATAAAAACACATTTTTGGGTTTAAATATTTTAATTTTAAAACTTTTTTAATTCATTTTAAAACGCTAATATTTAGAGATCATTTTATCATACAGGAATTCATCTAAATTAAGTGTTTGCCATTTGTTATTAATCAAAATAAAAAAATCTTGATTTAGAGTTAGATAGTAATATTTGTTTTAGCACTATTAAAAAGTTTTTTAAAATGTTTGACAAAAATCTGTATCTAATATATCCAGTGTTTAATTCTTTTGGAATTTCGGCCCGTAATGTAAGGGATGTATGCAAGGAGTCAGAAAATTAATGCTTTATTGTTGATTTTTACTTTTTTTTTAACTTTGAGTCATAAATGAATTGAAATGAATAAAAAGAAGATTGGGTGCTCATATTTTCAACTCATTTGTGTTTTATGTCAAATTGTACACTTTTCTCTGACTCTGAAGCTTTTAACTTTAAATTTATGACATAAAAAGTGCATGAGTTGAACGATTTCAGATGTAATGCCTTGTTCAGACACGGCTAGTAATTTAGTCGAATAGCGAGTAATTAAGTATTCTCGTGCGTGCGGACAGTAACAATTAGGAAAGTAGTTTAGTGTAGTAGTTTTCCACACGCACGAAAATACTTAATTACTCGCTACTCGACTAAATTACTAGCCGTGTCTGAACAAGGCATAAATGCAATTGCTGTCAAAACTGGAAATTTGTGATAATATGGTACATACAGAGTAGCACAAAAAGTTTTGGCGTTTTAGAGAAATTAAAAGTAGCCTAAGTAGCGCCCCATATTTCATACATAAAAGTGAATATAATATCTAAATAGGTTATGTTAAAAAACCCCTAGATACCTAGTTTTATTTAAAATTTTAAAACGTAACAAAAATTATTGACATAATTTAAACATACGTTTTTTACTTTGGCACCATGAATCTTGCTTATTATTAACTTTTGGATATAGGTATGTTTGTTTAAATCTTAATATTTTGGCATAAGGAATCTGTGGATATTCTGTGTAACATTAATTAGCGGAGAAAAAAAACTAGATAAAAATTAATTAAACATTCAAAAGCCTGGCAAAAGCGGTAGGTAGTAACTGCTACTTATTATAACTATTAGTTTGTCCTAATAAAAGTTTTTATATGCTTTTATAAAAATTAAAAAAATATCGTTTATTGGTTGTTTTCATTTATTGTTGCTCATTTTTTCTCAATAATAAAATAAAATTACAAAGGACATTACGTTAACTTTAATTACAATTACACCGCATTGCAATTAACTAGGTTAATGTTATTATTTGTATTGAACATAAAATAAACACCGCAATTATTATTATTTTATTTACCTAATGAAATTGGTAACCTCATTGCCTATTTAATTAAAATTTAAGTAATAATTTTGCGGCTGACCTGGCAAAACATCCTAAGTGCTTTCAAACATTATTTAAATAAAGAAAATCGGTTTTACCTGGTTCGATAATTGTTAGATTTTTTTGTTGGGTCGGTGTTCAGGGCTATTTTTAAATTATTGCATTGTCATCGGTCCTTGATACGTGTGCAAAGTTTCAAAGAAATTGAATCGCTGGAAGTTGGTAAAAATTAGGCTCAAAGATTCCGTTACATAGATAGATAGTTACAACCCAAGCTAATAAAAGCGTGTTAAAAAAACGAAAGGTGTTGCATGCTATAAAAGTGTAGCGTAAAAATTGTGTTAAATATGTTTATTATTGAAGTTTTAAGTGTAATTTTTGTTATTAATTTTTTGTTATGAAAATCAACGAGTCCTAAAGTTTTGTAAGTAAGTGTTAGTAGCTAACAACAGTAACCAAATATGAATCTCGACTACATTATAGTAGTATTGAAAACGGTAACATGAAGTTCTGCTACAAAAATATTAAGTGTTACTGCACATTATTTGCTACAAAAACGGAGCGAGTTTAACTACTACGTGTACCTGGGGCCTATAGTGCTACACATTGTAACTATGTAGATTACAATTGCATGAATATTTACCAGATTTTTTTTCCGTGTAATAATTTTAGTGCCTGAGAAACCAACAAATTTGACTTTATAATAAGAACCCTTTTATAACCTTTTAGGGAGTCTCTTTTAACGAGTCCACCACGAATTCATACTCAGCCTGTCAATGTCAAATGTTTCAATTATTGGACTGGGCAAATGCGTTACTTTTTGTCAGACAAGTTTATTACAATGTTCTACATTCAATTTTTAAAATTTCTGCCAAAAATATAAGAGTTACAGACACGAAACCCGCCTAGTCCGATACCCGAAACATGTATTTAGGCCTTATGGTTTCATAGCTGTAGCTCTTTCATTTTTTGGTACAATGTTTAAAAATGGTAAACTTTTCCGACAAAAAAGCGACGCGTTCGTCCACCCGAAATATTTGACATTGACAGGGTTGTTTAAAGCGCCACTTCCATATATGGCGGCATGAATATTCGTGGTAGACTCGTCAAAAAGAACCGGGTTGTAAAAGGGTTCTTATTATGAAGTCCATTTTATTACTGGCCCAGGCACTATTTATATAAAATGGAAGTTTTTAGCATTAGGTGTATTTTTATGTCATAAATAAAATTAACAAATATGTTAACTTCTTGGGTGCATCAGATAGGAGGTTTGGCCAGGTCACCGTAAATATATTGTTAAATATTAAAAATAATATTGGTAGTACATTTGCCTTTGTCCCCCATATGTTTATGACACTACGTACATTATCAGAAAATGTATTACTTAAGAAGGGTGTTTATAGTTTGGTAAAATGGAATTATAAACACATTACGAAAGTACTTTTTATTTTCTTCGGTGAGTTTTCAAGCTCTCAGCATGATTTATATAACATATATATGGCTTCTTAGCTCAGTTCTTGCTTTTAAAAGTATTATAGATAGACAAAACACAGTGTGTGGTTCGGGCAATTTTTGTCGCCTTTTGAAAATATATAAACTTTATGTTTTAAAGTACCTATTTTATTTATTATTAAAAAGTTCGTATTTTTTTTGTTTTGTTTAATTTTATTTATTATAAGTGGACATAAAATCATGGAAACGTGACTATAAATATGTATGTATATTATCTTCCCAATTTCCTTATGGTAGTTATAATATTTATATCATATACAGGGTCGGATTTAAGGGGGACAGGTGGGGCTACTGCCTCGGGGCCTCCACAACAAATCTATGGGTCTCCACCTTTGAAAAAAGTAAAGAAAATTGTAATATTTATTGATGAGTACTTTGCTGTCCAATTATTTTTTTAAATTCCAATACATATGTATTAATGAGAACGTTTTTTTTGCTCCTCAATTTTTTAAATTAATTTTTATTCTTTTATTTTAGGGGCTCCAACAAGCTCATTGCCCCAGGGCCTCAGCACCTCGAAATCCGTCCCTGATCATATAATTTACTCTAATTATTTTTTAAATCGTAAGTTAATTTCTAAGTTACACAAAAATCTTTTTACAGCAAGTTGCAACTATTTTTCATAAGTTTAACATACTTGCAATGATTATATTTATCTATTCATCCATATTTTCCCCATATTCTAAACAACCCATGGCATTACGATGGTTAATTCTTTAGAGTAGAAGCCGTTACAATACCTATGAAAAGAAAGGATTCTGTTAAACGTTGGTAAACCAGAGAAGAGAATTTTCTTGCAAGATTAAATTTATTTATAAGGGGAACAACAAATATTTGGAATACAAAACAGAATGTAGAAGGTACAAGGACAAAAATAATTTTGGCTGAAAATAAAAGTTTATGGTTTCTGAAAGATATTAGGACCATTTGTGAGATTAATTGTGTAATAATTAAGTTCGCAACAAACCATTTATATCTTTTACACAAATTTCAATTAATTGTTTAAAATTAAAAGATTTCTTGTATCTTTTTTTTGCTGCTACTTTTCTATCTATGCACGTGCACTTTCTGATTTTTAAAATTTGTTTTAATTTTTCAGGTAAGGAGAATCCGCTAGTGTATATTTTTTCTTGGAACAACTCTGCAATTTCGTTGTAGATTTTATTTAAGGATACCAACCCTAAAGAAATTGGCTCTATGCAATTACCTTAACTTAGAAAAGCCACAAGTGTTGGTTAAAGAAGAGTTCTCAAATTACAATTAATAAAAAAAAGCATTGGTGCATTAATCTTTTCTTTAAAAAAATCCAAAATATTTAAATAATTTATATTTTGAATTTCGGTAAGTTTTGTAATGTGTAAAAACAGCTTTGGTATCGCTGTAGTGCCACACCTGCCTAAGGTTAACAATATTCAGATAAGACCTACAATTTTTTTTGGTTCCAGATAATAATAATTAACATAAACTTGGCTATTCTATCAGTGTTTCTTTCTATATATACTTACCGGAACAAAACTGTTATTTATAGAAGGTACAACGTGAGAGTGAGAACCATCATTTAAATATGTTAATGTATATAAGTTGGTTACTGGTCTTGTAAATGGTGTGAACCACGATATATATGTATTTTTTGGCGAACAGGATCAATAAATAAAAGAAACTTTTCTTTATATACTAGTGATGTTGCCATATATTATAAAATTGTTACAAGCAATAATCACTTAGCAGCAAAGATATGTTTTTTTAATTAAATATTCTGCCAAAAACTCTTCAAACTGCAAAACTAGAGGATATAACGACCGAAATATATTTGTTCATATTATTTTTTTATGTTGCATGACACATCGTACCAGAACAAAAATGGAAGTTTTTAAACTTTTAGTTAACGATGTAACTCCGGTAACTGGTTAAGATTTGCCTACTTGTTTTTGGCATTGCAAATCATCAATTGTCAGCTCCAGTAGTAGTACCCCGGTTCCAATCTTATGAAGCGGCGGAGTGACCATTCTTCAATGTTTTCTAATTCAAACTTAGGTTTAATCAGAGTCGGTCTATAAAGGGTCACGACATTCCGTCATATTAGTAATGGTTATATTGACCTCACGTGGAACATTTTTCGGTCATGTTATTAAATGTGTGTATTACGTGTCAACATCAGTTAAATACAGTTTAAAGTATTATTAGAACGACGTTTACACAACACTTTTTTATTATTATTAAGTTGCGACTTCTTCAGCTTTGAATAAAAAACATTCGGGATCACATTTTTTTAACAAATATCACTTCTAAAACAATGCAAAACGAAATGTACAAATTCTAGACGCCACTGGATTGATCATCAGCTGTCGAATCGAATTAAAACCATTTCTCGGCATGGTGATTTTGTATCGATATTAGATAAGGATTTTGACCATGCCGTACGTATTTACGCGAAAACCGAGCATTAACTAGAAAAAAGTCAAGAGTCAAATGTCAAATTTGTGTAAAACTAAATGGGAATTTTAAAAATAATTTTTATTTTAGGGAAGTGCAGTGGCGTACCATTTTTTTCTTAAAAATATTTACCTTTAACTCCTCATGAATGACACTGGTAATTTTTTTGGAAGCCAAAAATGTCTGGGGTGCATAAATGGCGCCCCCACAAAAACAAAAATATTTAAATTGCTATAAAAGATATAAAAATAATATTTTTGAAAAATTTTAAACACCCTCTAGTTCAAAAACCAAGACATAGAGGACATATTTCATGTGAAGTTTTTTTCATATTTTTTATTGTAGAATTAGCCCTTAAAGTATGTCGGACAAAGTTGTAAAATAGCCTGTATAACTTATCTTTTTTCTTGTTAAGAACTTTTTTAAAAGATACATTTTATCTCGTAAATTAATTAATTAAAGTTTTTATTTGGTAAGAACTTTTGAAACCAAGCTGTATATAGAATATAATAACTACTCAACTTGTTACTTATCCCTTGGCCTAGATCCAAACTTAACTCGTATGTCTGGAAAGGGATGATTAAAATTTCTAGTTGCGGCTTATACACGAATGAAGTCAAGATAGCTTCCCGTTCAAGTTTCACTTTAGCTTCTGTTGGCACATCCTCATCGCCGTTCGTAAAAGCTAGAAAAGCCATTTTATCTGAAATATACTTTACGTGTCCATTTTATTTATTTCTTTAAAGTTGTAACTATGAAAAAAAGTAACAGATTAAAACAGTTTAATCGAATGTTATGATTTAGGGTAGTCTTGCGTCTTTCGGTCTTGTCTGGACAAGAGATACGTAATGGTACAATATGTAAAAATATCACAAGATCTAATTGCCTTAAGGTCTGCAAAATAATTTCTAAGTTCTATGCAAGATCAAAACTATCGTCAGTATAAGTATTATTAATGCCTTTGAAGTTGTAACTAAAAAAAAGAAGTTACAGATTAAAACAGTTAATTTAAATTTAATGTTTTACGGTAGTTTTGCGTCTTTTAGTCTTTTCGAGACAAGTGGTACGTATGGAAGTGGTATAATATGTAAAAATCACACAAGATCTAATTATTTTAATGTCTGCAAAATAATTTGAGTTCTATGCAAGATCAAAATTATCCTCAGTATAAGTATTATAAGTTCCTTGGAAGTTGTAACTATGAAAAAAAGTTACAGTATAAAATAGTTTAATTGGATCTAATGTTTTACGGTAGTCTTGCGTCTTTTAGTCTTGTCGAGTCAAGAGGTACGTATGGAAGTGATATAATATGTAAAAATTATACAAGATCTAATTACTTTCAAGTCCGCAAAATAATTTGAGTTCTATGCAAGATCAAAATTATCCTCACTATAAGTATTATACATTTCTTGGAAGTTGTAACTATGAAAAAAAGTTACAGTTTAAAATATTTTAATTGGATCTAATGTTTTACGGTAGTCTTGCGTCTTTTAGTCTTGTCGAGACAAAAGGTACGTATGGAGGTGGTATAATATGTAAAAATCACACAAGATGTAATGGATCAAAGTATCGTCAGTATAAGTATTATTAATGCCTTAGAAGTTGTAACTATAAAAAAGTTACAGAATAAAACAGTTAATTTAAATCTAATGTTTTACGATAGTTTTGCGTCTTTTAGTCTTGTCGAGTCTATGGAAGTGGTATAATATGTAAAAATCATACAAAATCTAATTACTTTAAAGTCCGCAAAATAATTTGAGTTCTATGCAAGATTAAAATTATCCTCACTATAGGTATTATTACATTTCTTGGAAGTTGTAACTATGAAAAAAGTTACAGAATAAAACAGTTTAAATCAGATCTAATGTTTTACGGTAGTCTTGCGTCTTTTAGTCTTGTTGAGACAAGAGGTACGTATGGAAGGGGCATAATAGGTAAAAATCACACATGATCTTATTGCTTTAAAGTCTGCAAAATAATTATAGTTTTATGCAAGATCAAAATTATCCTCAGTATAAGTATTATAAATCCTGTGTTGTAACTATGAAAAAAAGTTACAGTTTAAAATATTTTAATTGGATCTAATGTTTCACGGTAGTCTTGCGTCTTTTAGTCTTGTTAAGACAAGAGGTACGTATGGAAGTTGTATAATATGTAAAAATCACACTAACTGGATCTAATTGCTTTAAAGTCCGCAAAATAATAAGAGTTCTATGTAAGATCAAAAGTATCGTCAGTATAGATATTATTAATTCCTTAGAAGTTGTAACTATAAAAAAGTTACAGAATAAAACAGTGTGTTTTAAAAAAACCTGATAATGGTGATATGTCCAAAACTATTAAAAAAAAGTACATATGTCAAAGGAAATATTTTTACAGTTCTTAAGGAGACCTTTTAACTGATAATAAAGTATACAGAGTATTTTATTTAAAAAAAAACCTAATCTTATATCTTTTAAATAAAAGTCAAAAAAAATATATATATATATATATATATATATATATATATATATATATATATATATATATATATATATATATATATATATATATATATATATATATATATCACTAAATTCTACGGAAAAATCTCTAAAACTTTTCTATTTAGATTTTTTCCCAACTTTAATATCAAGAGAGTTACCAAGTGCTTGGCTAAATGGACAAAGTTTAAAAAACACTTTGCATCTCCATAACGAATTAGGTTAAACATGATTTACTTTTACCACTAAACTTGTTTCAAAAATCAAGATCGAGACTGTGCAATCAGTTGTTCTAAGCGTAACAAAACATTCACTAACAGAAGTAATTTCTATTTTTTTAAAACCTTGTATATAAAATCGACATTTTCTTCTCATCATCGAATCATATATTTATAAGTTTCTCTCAAAAAATCAAATGTTTGGTCTATTTGTTTGTCTGTTTATTTTAACTTTTAACAATATTTACTACAGTTTGAGACCGGGGACTAAATTTTATCAAAAATAAATATATTTAAGAAATTAATTATAAAAAAATTCCGATTTATTGAACACTTAATAGACACACTATATATTTTTATATAAAAATAAAAGTAATAAACTGAGAGTAGAATCATGCTTGACATACTTTTCCCAGGGCTGTGTCTCCAATTTCCTGCTCATTTGCTTTATTTAAAATTTATTTTTAATAAAAAGCAAACACGTATAAGTTGTTCCCAGTAAAATGTCTTTTCCCAGCTTTTCCCGTACTGCGATGAAAACGTGCCAACAGAAATTAGGGTCAAGCGTCGACGAGAAGTTATCTTGACATCATTCGTGTGGGAGCCAACTGGAAGTCGTTATCCGCCCTTTCCAGACACACGATTCATGAGACAATTTAGTTTGGATCTGGGACCATGGCTAAGTAATAAATAGCCTAATTATAACTGTGATAAATTTTCTACAGTGGTTGGTCGTCATGTGTTAAAAATAAGTAATATATGAAATTAAATGTATCAAAAGCATACCTACAAATATTCAGGGTGTCTAGTAACTCTGTCGACAAACTTTAAGGAGTGATTCTACAATGAAAATTAAGAAAAATAACTTTATATGAACATGCGTTTTAAATGTATTAGTTTTTGAAACGCGGGTGTTAAAAATGATATCCCATGAGCAATCAAATCAAAAACAATTCAGTTATCCAAGTGACTAATTTTCCAAGAGACTGGGTGTCCGAATATTTTTAAAACTTTTTTAAATTTGTACTGTCCAATTGAACTTAGTTTATTTTTCTTTTTAAGGCTTACAAAAAAACCTTGAACCTTCTGATGGAACATGTTTAATTTTTGCATTTTTTTTAATGCTTGCGGTAAAACATATATAAAAGACGATCTTAAACATCACAATTACATAAGAAATTACTTACCAATTTTTGCTCGTTGTCCGACGGACGAACATTAAAGCCCACCACACTTTTTTGCGAAACTTCGGCTTGACATTTCCATATAAATATTTACTCTGGATAACCAACGATCAACGATTTTATTTTTTGTCTGATCAATACCCCAGATTAATGAGAAGATTGGTGCGATCTGGTAGCTGGGACCGAATTATTTTTTTTAGCTTTTGGTACAATAAAACCGTTTAATATAAAAAAAACTTAATTTATTTACCAAGGAAAGAGTGATTTCACGCTTGGACAAATAAAAGTAGATTGACTTAAATATTCCTTTGCCTAAAAAGAAACACTTTAATAAAGATTTTCTTTATCGAATTTAGGGAAGGGGGAAAGGGCGCAACTTACGGTGGTTGTAGCTCAAAAGATGTGCATTTTACAATAGATGTTTATAAAAAAGTTTTATTTTAACCACAAGAATAGATTCTTAAAATTTGTGTATGTAGATTTAAAGTACCCTGCTACACATATTGTTATCAAAATTGATCCTTGAACCACAGTGTTTTCGAATTTAATAGAAAAATAAAAAAATATATTGTATCGCCATTAAAATGATCTTTCCAAAAGCTAATAATACCTAATATGCTTTTCCTGAATTCTTTTAAATGTATAACCATTTCAATCTAAAAAATACTTGTTAAAATTTTCAATAATATTCACGGTACACTATAGGATGTTTAAAAACATTTTGGACAAAATGAGATATCTCAGGAAGAATAACTAGTAGATATTCCATTTTTACAAAAAAATGTAGTTGATGTAATTATCTTTCCAAGAAAAATAGTCTTGAAAAAATCGTAAGTGCACTGTGGTTATATCTCAATAAAATTAAAAAGTTTTAGGAAAAAACATTTTTTTCATAACTTTGCTACCACTCCAGATTTTCCACAAAATTTGGTACACTTCTTTGGAACATTACATAAAAATTTTGGCTGTAAAAGTTTTTAAAAATTATCAGTGGCGTTCAAACAAGATTTAAATTCATATTTTTAAAGAAAAAAATAGCACGTCATTGCTTTTTTATCGAATCAATATTATCTTTGAAATAATTATTTATCTCCCTGTATCTCGAAAAGAAATCGTTTTCAGATGTCATTTTATTTAAAAAATAATCTTATTGTCTTACATTTTGAACAGATTCAAAAGAAAAGTATAAACCTATAAATATATTCTTGTATATTAAAAAAAAAGATAATATCCAGTATATAGTTCTGACGCCTCACGGTTGGACTAAAAATCGTTTATATCGTAGATATATTGTGCAATATTATTTGTTTTTTAGATTTCGATGCTCATATTTTTAAAACTAATAAAGAGAGACATATATTAAAAGTAATATTTTTAAAAGTCTTAAAGAGATCTTCTTTATAGTGAAAGAAAATGCAGAATATTGAAGAGCATTTCATTTAAAGAAAAATTATATTTTGATGTCTTTAATTTTAGATGCTTATATTATTATTATTATTTTAAATTATTTTGATTATCTTTATTATTTAGCCCGTTTCATGTTCTTTGGTGTAATTAAAAAAAAATAAAATAAAAAATTTAGTGGATGTAGCTCATGTCTTTAACTAAAGCAATAATATACACTTATCCACTAATTACAGTTACCAAAAGGCATCGGTAGTTTTTAAAATAATTTATAAGATAAATCTAAAATAATTTCTCCCAACTAAGCTAGTAACGTTTCACTGCGAAAACTGCTTGAAAACCAAACTCCCGATAATTGGAACTGACGAGCATTTTCAGTATCTCTTTTAATTTGGTTTAGCACGGCTGGTCCGTAATTGACACTGACAGGTTATCAGCTGCACCTTTTCCGTTGCCGAAATTGGTGCAAGCGACATTTGGGAAAATTGCAGTTTGGCATGAAAAACAAGCCTTGATTAACAAATATAAGGGGAAATAAAGAATGATATTGTTTATGGGTCAATCAACTTTTTTTACTAAGTTTTAAAATTATCATATTTTTATTACACTTCTTTTTTTGTAATATTTATTTATTTTAAATAATAGATATTTACTTTCTTAATTATAATCCGCAATGAACAGAGCACTTTAACAGTTTGAACGATAAAACCAGAACAATTCACATTAGGTACGTCTCATGTACACATAATTCAAACCCACAATACCAGGATCAAAAAGCAGGGTCACTACCAACTAACTAACTAACTAACTTGTCAATCATTAAGCCACATGACCCTCTTCCAAGGACAATCATATTGTCCTACGTACAACAATGCAGTTAGCTAAAGGACTGATTTTTCAAGATACTGGTTGTCCGACGGACATTTTTTAATCTGTCCGATAAAACATAGTTAATTTTTGGTTTTTTTTTATGCTTACAGTAAATTTTTAATTACATTATAACCAAAACACCATAGTTTATTAAAAAATATCAATAATTTACCTTAGTTATAGTTCACCTTAGTAAATAGTTTTCAAAGGGACTGCTTGTCCGACGAACATTTTTTGAAATTTTTTAACCTTAAACTGTCTGATTTTTTTAATGCTCACAATTTAGATAAAATACGATCTTAAACACCATTTAAAAAAATAATAATAATAATTAATTCTGTATGTTTGCTGGTTGTCCGACGAACACATATTAAAGCCAACAGCTCTTTTTCGCGAAACTTGGTAGACTGAGGTCTCAGTTATGATAGAATAAAATGACGAATGGTCGCAGTCGTTTACCGAGAATGCTGAATTATAGATGGGTCCACATTTAATTCATTCTAAAAGTAATACCGCAAAGTATACAAAAAATGATAAAGTAAATAAACCCTTTTGTGAACAATGATTTATTGCAGCAAAAAATATTCAACCCGACAAGTTTCTAGTTCCACGCCACGTGCCACCGGTTTTATGGCAGTACAGAGGCGAAATAAGAGGATGTTTTTTTAAGACGTGACCCATGTTTTAGCAGTGTTTTTTTCTATTTATCTAAAAAATATTCAATCAGGCTCTGTCAGCGCTATGTGCCTTCGAAAAGGTTTGGTTACTTTATCATTTTTTGTGTACTTGGCGGTATTGCTTTACCCTTTACCCTTTACCCAATTTATATTTTGATTTAAAAAATATCGTGTAACAGACCATTTCTAAGACCAAATATAGGTAGATTTCAAAAAATGCCCTACTAAACAATTTAAAAAAGCTTAGCGTATATATATATTTTTTAAAGTTGTATACCCATATATTAATTTTTTTAAATAAAGTTATTTAAATAGAAGCGTTTTTAGGAATATAGGGTTATTGATGCTATTGGGACCAAGATTACACTTATAAAATGGTGTTTTCCCGTTTGGGGCATTTCCGTTAGGGACACAATTCTAAATTTACCTGTTTTTTTTCCGTTTGAGGCACCGTGATAAATTGTACCTGAACGACCCTAATTAACCGACTTTAGTATTCACGTAACGAGCACTCGTCAAAACTAATAATGGCAGTGGTGGTACCGAGTTAAAAACTTAACGAATCTACGCCTTTGCCATTGTACTAAATATTTACATCTATACCGCCATTAGTGTTGATTACAAGATGAGTTTAGAAATGCATTGAACAAAATGAACAGCATTTGAGCACATTTTGTAATTAGTCACCAGAGCAAAAAAAATATTAGGTACTTGAGATAATTGTTTATTGTTTAGTTGCTATTATAAATAAACCTATATTCTCTGTGGTTTGGTTAATAAATGTTTTAGTATTTTTGTTAAATTAGGATTTTTATATACATACCTACCCTTTAAAAAATAAATGAATATTGATTTAATTCATGGTCAACTATAGTTTTTGTTAGTTTCGCTGTTTAGAACAATGTAAAATATTAGGTGTTATATGTTTATTGTTGTAATCGCAACAAAAAATTCACTTTTTAAGAAACTCAGATATAGTGTGTCCCATTTAAAAAAATGCATTTTTGTTTATACCTTCAAAATTAAAATATTTATAATTATTTTATGTATGCCACTCGATTCTACGTAAAAAGCTATACAACTTTTCCTTCTCCATAAATGTCCGAGTAATAAGACATAACAAAAATTAACGAATTTTGAGAATCACCCTGTATCCTCTAAACCAATCAAGTTAGCGTGGATCTGATTGCGCGAATAAACTAAACACTAAAAAAGAATGGGACATTTATCTTTTTTAGTGTTTTTGTATCTCTTACCGTTTAGCCTGTACCCAATAATACCAACCCAAAAAAAAACCACCCTGTATATATAAAATACGGTTTTCGGTGTTTTGGTTACTTGGTATTCCTCAATTACTTTCTTCAAAATTTTATGCCTCTAAAAATATTCGGCCGCCCCCTTTGCCACCCCTAAATCAAACAGCTGGCCTCGCCACTGCTGTGCAGGAGTCACTTTCTTATTAAAACAAATGGGTTTTAACAGCAAAATAAATCAAAACAGAAAAAATGGTAATAGCAATCGTTTTTTTACCGTCTATGAAATAAACAATGTTTGTCTAGCATCTCGTGAGTCTATGTGTAACAACTCAGCAATCCCAAATTGATAATTTTGTTATAATCTTATCAGTCTAGCAAGCCAAATACAGCCAGATAGTGCATGCTAGACAGATTTGATTTTTGATCTGTAAATAAAAGATTTTAAGCAATGCTGACATTTTTATTTTAATTTTTAAAGGTCCCTGCGTCCACTATCATCCTTTAGTTTTGGGTATTATTTCTTAATCGCCCTTTTAATGTTGGTATATCTATACTAATATATAAAGAGGTAAAGTTTGTAACTTTGTGGGTTTGTTTGTTTGTAGCCGCTAATCGTCGGAAGTACTGAACCTATCATAAAAATTCTTTCACAATCAGAAAGCTACACTATTCAGGGATATTATAGGCTATATTTTAATATGATTAAACAAAAGTTCTGATATAACGCCCAACGAAGTGGGCACGGGTCGGCAATCTTGTGTTTAATAACCTGTATTATACTATAGTATGGGAAGAAAATATTTTAAACGACAAAATAGTCGGGCTCTTGAAAAAGAACATACGGTGAACGCTTAATCGTATGCAACACAACACTAATAAAAAGTCAGGTAAAATTAGTGTGTACCTAATGAATACTTCATTCAAAATAGGCCTAAATAAAATACAGCCACCACTAACAGCTGCGCAACTCAGTTATAATGGCTTTTGCAGGCATAGACCGATGGCGAAACAACACCAATTTAGGTTTATCGTTTCTATCAATCAAGCAAACTGTCAAAATAACCACATTCGGTCGTTCGGTTGCATTATCGACGGTTCTTTTTCTCATTTATTCTTATCAGTATATGCCACGTTTTGCCTCTTTCACTTTTATTTGTTTGGGCTAAATAAATAATAAATCTTGAGATAACAATCCTTTATAAATAAATAAGGTATGCTCATTCAAAAAGGGACATGTCCAGTTACAAATATTTTAAGAAAAACTAAAAAGGCAAAAACAGTAAAACATGAAAATTCTTAAAACTAAATTCAAAATTCATTAAATTATAATTTTTGGTGGTGCTAGAAATATATTTTCTAATAATTCCCTTTATTATTATATTATCTATGTAAAAAATCAAAAACATTTCAGAGCTGCCTACTTTGGTTAATTTTGTTGTGGTTCAGTTGAATCGAAATTAAAATAAATGAGAAAAAAAATACAAGTCACCAATCACCTCTGCTTACAATGTTAACTAGTTATATACCATAAAAATCAATATGCAATTTATAACAGTTAATCGCTTGAAATACAGGCATTAACTACAACTTCTACGATTTTATTTCCTAATTAGAGTGGGCTGTATTACATTTTTTATTAAAAGTAAAAGAGAATCTTTGCCTTGATAACAAGTATTTTTTGGTTTCTGCTTCCATTTTTGTTAGTCCCAAACTTCGTACAGCGTATTTCCCTTTACGTGACTATTTCAAGACTATAGAGAGATATGGGTACTTTGGTTACCGCCTACGTTCGTTATTTACGTAAGGCGCTATTTAAATACCGCATACGGTATTTAGTGTTTGTTTTTAGAGATATGGAAGACGACGTATTACGAACGGTTAATTACACCTATCTGCGAATTTACAAAATTAAAAAGCAAATAATCCTTTAATGTGCGAATACTAAAGTTTTTCCCGTTATTTCAAACACATTTTACTGTAAATTTTCCCACTTTTCTAGATGAATTTTGACTAAGACATTCTTTCAGAAAGCCAGGTCATTGTCGGCCGACAATCTTAACCTTTTCGTTTCTTTTCCACCTGCAACATTTATCCAAAAATAAAAAAGCAAGACTTTATCAAAGATTAGTAGTTTAATTTTACTCTGTGGCTCTATTACAAAAATATTTGTAGAAATCGTCGAAATAAATAATATAACCTTAAAAAATAAACAAAGAAAAATATTGTGCGCATGGCAATTCTATTCGCTATTTTAAATAGCACGCGGCGATATCAGCTCGCATATTACTCCATGCGGTAACGTTATTACCACCAGCGACGGTAAAAATCGAATCGCGCATAACTTAACTGTCAGAATAGAGCTTACGTTAATACCGCATGACGTTACAGCACCACCCATATCTCTCTTATGTCTATCTAAAATAAGCACGTTAAAGTAACACAGTAATTGTTTGCTCCTAAAAACTTACGTATCGATTTTAAGAGACTTAGGCCAAGTTTATAAATCATAATTTAATTTGAGTATTAGTATTACTATTAACCTAATTTAAATTTAGAAATATTTTGGTGGCAATAATTAGCTACATTTTGCTAATGCTAATACTAATACTAAAATTAAATTTTAATTAATAAACCCGGCCTTAATCTTCAAAAGCGTACATATTTATTTTTTAGGTAAACATCTTAAACGTTACAAATCCGTTTTTAAATTATTACATTTTTTATATCTTTTAAGCGGACTGCCATATTTTACCAATTTTTGGTTGTTTTCGTAAAATGTAGGGTAATTTTATAATAAAGACGTGGAAATTCAAAATGGTTTAAGTTAAAATTTAACGAAACTTTGCTTTTAGCGTTTTTAAATTCCAGAATATGATTTATGTATATTCACCAAATGAAAACCTTCTGGTGGGAATTTTATACATTTCGTAAATATACAGAAATCACCATAAAAAATTTAAAAACATTAGGTTCTAAGATTCATTTAATTTTGATCCAGATCACTCTGGCTTTAAATGTCTTATTTTTAAATAAATAGTGTTCCATAACTGTTCTGTATATGTATGTTAAGCAACGCAATAAATATTAAGGTAGTGCCACGTTTACTTTATGGAAATGATTAAAATCAATCTCTATAAAGTGTATTTTTTCACAAAGAATTTTATGTTTGTTTTTGCCTTAGAGCTGGTGTTTCTAATAGTTTCAGCATTGCCGGTGTTTATAAAACAACCGCGACCCCTTACGGTAGTTGGCGTGGTAACCTTGGAACACACCAGGCCAATCTGGATGCTTAAAAACAAGAAAATACACTTTCTTAAGAAATTTTAAAAAATATGTATATCTAGAAAGTCAAAATTGTCAAATGCTTACTCTACAATTGTTACAAAAAGTTTAAGGATTCCAAAAAAACATCATGTCAAATTTTTCATAGTGTCATGCATTATCTTATGTTAAAGTTATGCCGAATTGGTCATTTTTATTTGTTTAAATGATTATTTTCCTCAATAGAATATAGACCAATCAAAAACCACCATTTTTAGATAAGTGATTAATAGCTCTAGTGGAATAGCAGTAGAAAAGGTCATAAAAAAATATTGCCCTACAGCAAACTATTGGTATACTTTTGTTAAGTGCATCATAATTTTGTAAAAAAACACTTCTGAAACAAAATACTGCGTTAGGGGGTGAAGGGGAGTAATTTTTAGGGGTAAAAATGTTTTTGCAATTTCAAGCCAAACAGTAAGTCCTATTAAAAAAGTTAAATGTAAAAGTTGTCGACATTAAAAACCTACAACTTATGAAATAACCATTTTACTCTAACCTCAAAATTTTCATGAAATTTAGAAAAAGTGTTTTTAATTTTTATCTTTAACAAAAATAGAATAAGCTGAAAAAAAAAAACACAAAATATTGACATTTTTCATTATACTCGTAAATTGTGTTATTTCCGTATAAAAATTAGTACTATTTATTAAAATTGTAATTTTTGAAGAATTTTTGAATATTTTGAAAAGTTAAGAAACATTTTAAAATTCGAAAGTTGGATTACAGGTATACCGTGTGACCCAGAATTGGTGTTACAAGAGGACGAATGAAACAAAATTTTTAAATTTTAAATCGGCATTTTAGGAAAACTATGCGACCCAAAACAAAGAAATACAAAATTTTGCTTCTATTGGTAATATACAGGGCAAGGTATAACTAAAAATATGAAAAATGACCTAGTGTAATGTACTCTTATTTTTTAAAATAGAACAAACTTGTATAAATAAATGTTGTAGAGAATTTAATTTTACATTAAAAATTGTAGTAAAAGCATTAAAGAAAGAAAAATGTTTATTGTCGATTTTTTACATGTTATGCACTTAAATAAGCAAACAGCACACTATCGCGGAACGGAACGGAATGGAAGCAAAAGGAAATTTTAAAAGCGTATAACCAAATTGGACTTCCTCGGAAATTGCAAAAAACATTTTTACCCCTTAAAGCACCCCCCTTCAACCACTACGCATTATTTTGGTTCGGAAATGTGTTTCTTACAAAGTTAGGATGCACTTAACAAAACTATTCCAATAGTTTGCTGTAAGGCATTTTTTGCAATCAGGTATTCCGCCTGAACTATAAACCACATGTGCTGTTTAACCGCAAATAAATTTCTGTCATCCAAACTAGTTGTCAAAATTGAAAGAAAATGTCAAACTTTATTATGAGTAAAATTCTGTGTTTTTGCTTTAATGTAAGTTTTTAAGGAAATAATCTAGCCGTATACCACTCGACCTACAAATTTAAATCGATTAAACTAACCTAATATTTTTGTAAGATTGGCTTGGCAAATAGTTTCATGGACAATAATTTGAAAAAACCCTCGACCGCTTTGCGGTCTCTAGCTTTAATTTCAAAATAAAAACCCTGGTGTTTTTATTAAATTATTGTACATTCAACTATTTTTCAAGAAGAGTATTACATAAAATATTGTTGGGTAGTTTAATAAATTAAATTTATAGGTCTTGTGATATAATATACATGATTATATCTTAATTAATATCAATGTTTATATAAAAAGTGGGTTTCGGTTAAAAAATAGTCATAAAATTAAATAAAATTTTATTTGATGCAAAAAAAAATCTACACTGTTATAACAATTGCACTTTAAAAAAATTATGACCAAAATTCGAGCTGGCATCATAAATTATCGTAATCAACATTTTATTCTGAACATGATTATGCAAAAAATTCCATGTGAATAATTTTTGATGCATTGGCATTAGCGCCCATATGACCTAGTCTATACTTACTGTTTTAATAATAAATGTTGACTTTGACATTGATATATGTATGTACAGTGACGGAATTAAAATCTCGTACACCTAATTTTTCCCAGTGTGATGTTGGCTTTTTCGTACCTGGAAACATACCTTACTTGACAAATTGTTATCTGTCACATATTTAAAAATTATATTATTTTACTTTTTTTAATTTTGGAAAATGAATGAACTAGAGAAGGCGAGAGTAATTACTCTATTCGAAGAAGGTGTTTCTCTTGGAAGAATAGCTCAGCAAGTTGGGAAACCAAGAAGCACTCTTCAAAGCCTCAGAACTAAATGGGAAAATACAGGATCATTGGAGAGAAGGGCTGGAAGTGGTGGAAGAAAAATTTTAAACGAAAATCAAGATAATGATCTGATTTTTGCGGAAAATCCATTTCATACAGCTGTAGAAGAACACAACCAAACTAATTTTCCTGGGGCAGTAAGAACGGCAAGAAATCGTATTAGGAAAAATGCGGAATTGAGAAGCAGTGTAGCTGCTAAAAAGCCATTTTTGACCGATATGAATAAAGAGCTAAGAATGGGGTTTGCACTGGAATATTTACCGCAAGGTATGGATTTTTGGGAAAGGGTAGTATTTACCGATGAGATGATTTTTCAATCTTATTATAGCGGGCAGATTAAAGTGTATAGGACGCAAAATACACGGTACGAAGAACCCAAGATGTTAAAACAAGTGGAAGATTTTCTGTTAATGTATATGTCTTTGAGAGGGCTAGGAATATGCCACCGTATTCGAGAAAGATTTAATAGTCAAGCTTATACACATACTCCAAAATGTTTTGTTGCCATCGGTAAACAATATATTTGAACAAGAAAATTTTATATACCAGCATGACAACTGCCCCGTCCCTACAGCAAGGAGAGTTTCGGACTGGCTACTAGAAAATAACATTTCATTGTTACCTTGGCCTTCAAGAAGCCCTGATATCAATCCAATCGAAAACGTTTGGGGATATATCGTAAAGGAAATTAACAAGAACAATATTTCCATCCACAAAACAGTGATGATTTGTGGAATAAAATTGAAGAAACCTGGAATAATTACAATGTTCACCATGCACAAATGCTGATTACATCAATGCCCACACGTTTAAACTTATTAGTAGAAAAAAATGGTGCCGCTTTGAAATATTAAGCCAGTGTTTTTTCTTTAATATTTGAATAAAATAAACTATATATTTATTTTGGAGTCATGTATTTTATGAATAATTATTAAGATGAGAAAAAGGTAAAAATCCAAGTTTACCAAAATATTGAAAATTGACATAAAATATTAACTTAAGTGTACGAAATTTTATTTCCGTCACTGTAGGTACATATATTTAGTAAAAATATAAAATAAACTTACACATAATTTAGTTTAAATTACAAAAAATCATTAACAAATTAAAAGGATTACTAATCCAATTCACAAAAGCGATACATTGTTAAGAATTTATGTTTATTCATCGTAATAATTAATGACAGAAAAACACATCACGCAATATTGAATTAAATCAGCATTCATTCTTCTCTGAGCGAGTAGGAGATCAAAAGAAAATTAGTTTCAACAAGGACGAATACACAAAAGGAAAGAACGATAAAGAGAGAAGGAAATATCGTGAACTTAATACCCAATACCTCGTGCGATGGGAGGTCCCCCGAATTGCACAGTAGGGGAGATTGGGGATAAAAGAAGATTAATAAGCAGAAAATCGTTTTCATTAATATTAATATGCGGTACGAGGTTTTTATAGGTTATTAGGTTTGATAAAATTTAAATAAGGAGATTTGGTATGCAGACGAGACTACTTTATTAAAAGTGGCTGAATATAAAATATTATAATATTTAAATTAATGCATAAAATTTGTTCAACGATATTTATATGATTTTTGTAATAAGGTATATAGAGTAATGTATGTTTTTAAGGTAATGCATTATAATGGTAGGGTAGCCCAAGAGGCGATATCGGGATTTACTACAGCGCGGCAGATTAATATACCGGAGAATACCTTGAACCTGGTTAAGTACATTTACCAAATATGAGCCCACAGGGCCAATCATAAAAAACAAAATAATATCCATCAAAAATTGTCAAGCGCGTCCGATTAAGATAGGGTAAGTTAATTACATACCAAATAGTATATATTTAACTAATCTAACAATTTGAGAGTAACGTAAAGGAAGCAGAGGGCTACAAAGATAAACTTCAGATTACCACTTTCGAGCGTGACTATTTTTTTATTTTAAAGAAAATAATTCAGGTATAACAAAAAATATATAATCCAATACAACCCGAACGATTTCCACAAACCGAAATATTAATAGTATTTTTTGACATATTTAAAAGTTTATAGCCAGTTCCCCCAACTTCTTATCATTTAAGTTTTGCAACCCAATAGGTGTCTTTGACGCTCGAGTAAATCCCCATTTAGCATCGTGGGCTACTATAACGTTACTAATTTGTATGCAAATCAACTAAAATATTATTATGGAAGTAGAAGGAACAGTTTAAAAATGTAAATTCGGTGCTCTTTGATAAGAAAAAAATCATAAAAAGTTTAAAGCAAATAAATCGGCATGCTTGTCTTCGCGGCCGCCTTTGCTATATTTCTTTTATGATATGCCGATTGATGCAGGTGGTCATCGCACTATGGGATAGAAATTAATTTTTTCTGAAACTTACCAATCTAACTTAAAATGAGGTGCTTTTTACTGGAAAAATATTATAAATTATTACAAATGCTTTTTGGAAACCTAAAACTTATTATATGTTATTATAAATTTACACCCCACTTAACATTATTATTTTTATTGTACAAAATAAACTAAAATGTCAGCTTGTTTGGTTAATTCGGTAGTATTCTAATCAGTAATCCGATGAATATTATCTCATATGATATACAGGGTACGACAATAGGTATGATTTTTTAAATGAAATACCCCGAATATTATATCACCACCAAAAAATCTTTTAAAACGCTTTAAAAAAATACTACATTTGATGTGTCTATCTCAATTAGTTTCGGAAATATGACCATCCAAATCTGAAAAATAATTTTAAATTATTCTTAGAAGCGTAATATAGATACATCTCCCCAACTTTTTTTTATTTTTAAGGTATAAAATAAATAAAACACACTGTTTTGTTGGGTAGATTCTGTAGAATCCATATCTTTCATCAGAATGCTTTTATCTTTTAGGATATACAGTGTAGGACAAAACATATTAAATTTAAAATGAAAAACCTTGTAAATTAAAAAAAATCTTGTATCTGTCCTTACACTCAGAAGTAGCAAAAAGTAGGAAGGCAATTGTAAGTACAAAAACTGATAAAGAAAAAGGTAAAAAAATATTTGACAAAAATAGCGAGACTTCGCGAGACTGCATCGGAAGCACAACAATTGCTCTTATTATTTAAACTCTTTTACTTGTTTTAGTAAACAAGGATAATAATAAACTAAGAAGATTAAATGTTGTATATTTATGTTGTTAAAATACATTTTCAAGTTTCTTATTACCGCAATAGAAGTCGTCATATCCTTTAATAATTTTGCGTACATGTAGTTTGGATTATCTACTTTGAAATACACAGCATTAGCCATTAAAATTTCAAAGTTGCTTTTTGGCCAAAATAATGGATTTCTATCCCATAATGTATTGGCGCGTGGCTGTAAAGGGTAGCGACGCCTTTGTATAAAATATTCCAATTGCAGGCGGCCTTTTTGTGTTTTTTTTTGTATTATTTTCAAAGGGTACCGAATTTGCGCTTTTAAAATGTTCTTACTATACATATATTTTGTTATAAAGCCGCAGTTTTAACATACATAGCCATCCCGCTACAATTGATGCTCGTATTTACTGAATGCGATTTCAGTAGGGCATCAACGGCAGGATT
The DNA here is from genome assembly GCA_014170235.1 of Listronotus bonariensis. Taxonomy (NCBI): domain Eukaryota; kingdom Metazoa; phylum Arthropoda; class Insecta; order Coleoptera; family Curculionidae; genus Listronotus; species Listronotus bonariensis. Next base: position 110,239 of record JACEGR010001465.1, read on the forward strand.
TAATATCCTACCGCTGGACAACGAAACTTGTCTAATAAGAGGACGCTGGTTTCCTATGCTATTTACCACGACTCGATACAGCCTCACTGAGGAGTCCTGTAAGGCAGGCGAAACCGGTCTGGGGAGAGTCGTGGTGGATAGCATAGAAAAGCAGGACGTTTTCTTTTAACTGTCTTTAAAGGGAGTAAAATATTTTGTATTGTACACCAAGACAGTGGGGATTTTTTTCCTTTTGCTTTAACATACATAGCCATCCCGCTACAATTGATGCTCGTATTTACTGAATGCGATTTCAGTAGGGCATCAACGGCAGGATTTAATATGCTACCGCTGGACAACGGAACTTGTCTAATAAGAGGACGCTGGTTTCCTATGCTATTCACCACGACTCGATACAGCCTCACTGAGGAGTCCTGTAAGGCAGGCGAAACCGGTCTGGGGAGAGAGTCGTGGTGGATAGCATAGAAAAGCAGGACGTTTTCTTTTAACTGTCTTTAAAGGGAGTAAAATATTTTGTATTGTACACCAAGACAGTGGGGAATTTTTTTTCCTTTTTGCTTTAATATATATATATATATATATATATATATATATATATATATATATATATATATATATATATATATATATACCTATATATATATATATATATATATATATATATATATATATATATATATTGTTTCTAGTCTGCAGACGAGAAGCATTATTCGTATAATGCCATCTCTAGTAGGCTCTGTAGCTTAAAGTATAATAGTTTTCAAAAAATATAAAAAGCAATCACATATAAGGAAATTATTAGTTTGTTAAAACATACTGTTATACTTTTTTACGTGATATTCCAATATAAGTTTGTCTTTTTTACTCCAACTGCCCCTACATACAGAACAGCTGTTCTACGTGGGAATTATCGGCACTTTGCTGGAAGGCACTAAATCGTATCTCACTTGAATTGAACGTCGCCTCACTAAATTTATGCATGATAAATACGCTTTATTGTGCTTATAGGGTGTGCCGCATAAATTTAATTTTGGGTATAAGGAGAATTTAATGTCAAGCATATAAAATTTAGAATATTGAAATTTGATACAAACAGATGCAATCTATTTTTAAAATTATATACATTGGTATACTTAAAGCGATGTCTGGTAAAAGTTACTAAATCTGATTCTTCTACTACAACGGTTATGAGAGTTAGGTTTTTAATATTACAATAATTTTTATTTATTAATGGGGTATAGAAGGAGATATCCGAATTCAAAAATGTAATTCACGTAGGTTTTATGGAAACAAATAAATAGGCGATTTTTAAAAAAATATGCCAGTAATTAGGGTCTGATTTAGGCCTAATTAAATTATTAGAAATAAATCCAGGTACACCTTTTTAAAAATAATAAAGAAAAGATATGCGCCACGGACTTCCTCTGTAATTTTTTCCTTGTTAAATTATGGTATCTTTCTTTGCCTTACCAATCTGCCTTTTGCCAAAAAGAGAGTTAAATTCTATTCTTATTTTATAAACGTTTCTAATTAAAACTTATTAAATACACATTAAACATGTAGACTTATGTGGCAAGCAAATTTGGGCCTATGCTGGTTTGGACACTTCTTGTTTGGTACCCTAAAGGTAGGCATATAATTCTTAAGCGGATTTATAAGTGTGTATTAGTCTTAGGTTTCATTAGAGAATTTTTAATATATTTAAATATATTTAACTAACCAGAACTAATTATGAGCCTTTACTTATACTTTGTAGTAATAACAGATCTATCCAGCAGTGAAATTAAAAGGATGCAATATCTGGTTTATCACCCAGATTTATTAGAAAGCTTTATTGAATTAAAGTCGTTTTGGAAAAGAAAAACAAGTAACACAAATTTGTGGTATATAATGCTTATTGCTCCATATCTTAAAATTACTTTTTTACATAACATTATTAATAAGTGAAACTTTGGCAATTTAGTGTTATTTTTATTTTAATATTTCGTTGTTTTGTTTTGATATCTTAAGCAAATATAAAATTCCACGTCTTTAATATTTTACTGTTTAGTTAAGCGAGTCAAGATTTTTTTACTGATCCATTTTTATTATTATTAATTAAAAAACAATCTTAAATGGCTAGCTGGCATCTCTTATGTACTTTTTACATACTTATCCATTTGCTGCTTTTAGGACACTTTCTTACTGTATTAGTTTTTTTTCAAATACATAGTCTTTTGCATAAAAATATAATTAGATATAATACCTAAGTAAATATTAATTTACTTTTTTGGGCTTCAGCTTTATCGTTAACCACTTGTAGCTTTAGGTAATTTAATTGTTGCTTCACTAAAATTATAACAAATACATATTTTAGTTTATTCTTTAATATTTTTTTAATTTGTACATTTGACAATAGCAGCTAGTTCCTAACTCAACAATTATTAACCTTTAGATATTTAACCCTTCCTTTCTTTAATTGTATGAATCTAAGGGTTCTTAAATAAAAAACAGTCAAATAGTACAAAAAAAAAAGAAATTAGGGTGTAAAAAAATATATGTATACCTTTTGGAATACCCTAAATATTGCTGTTTACTATCCCTTTTTAACAATTTTAAAAATACTAACTTTATGTATTTTTCCTGAATATTTGAGAACTTTAGTATGACAACATAAGCCAAATTGATGGAAAAAAATTCCGAAACTAATACAGTTTGATATACTTAGGGTGAAAATAGCGGTTTACGCCTAATCGGCGACGAAGCGGTAGAAACGACGGAGTCGGCAAGCGGTGATTGCTATACTAATACCATAAAGGAGTCGCCGCGTTCGGCTGTCGACTCGACCGCCGACTCAGCAAAAACCGCTCCGTCTGTTTTAAGCCTTAATGTGGTTTTTCTTAATGTACCGTTATTTTGTAGTAAATAATGTGGCAAGCAGTGGGGCAGGGGCTAATTTGTCAGCCTCTCACCGCAGAGATCCAGGTTCGAATCTCGGAATCGGACATCGGATTTTTAATTGCTCGTCACCTCACAGTTGGCAATGGCAAACCACTGTGTACTATTATGACATTCCTAGGTAGTACTTATTTAAAAATAACGTCCGTGGTGGCACTACCGCATTGTCTAAAAGGTGCTGTGAAATGCAAAAACTGCATGTTTCACTGCTTGGATAACGTTGACGGAACACGACAATAATGGGTTAAACATCCAGTAACCCGGCACTCACGGTACACTGGTATTTAGGCATAAGCCTTCGTGAGATGTCATAAAAGATTTAAAAAAAAGATATTGACTTTATGTTCTGTATAAATTACTCGTCAGGAGCTTTAAAATGATGTTCTACAAGACCCCCTCTCCACTTTTTAGGCTCATATTGTCTTACTAAAGTCCTTAAATTTTTATGAAACAATACCGAAGAACTCGAAGGTTAGGAGAGGGTCCTGACACGCACTCTATGTATTTTGTGTGTATATTTTTTTGAGGATCATTTTGTTATTAAGTACTAAAAGTACTAAATCAATTTTCTTTAAGAAAATAAATTCCTAACTTTTTTTCGGATAGGCCGCTTAATGAAAAGGTTTATCGGTAATGCCTAGTTGGTAAGCGCTACGAAAAAAATGTTTTTTAATAACTTTTTATATGCTTTTAATTAGGCTTCTTTAAAAATATATATTTTTATTTTTTAAAATTTCTTAATATATTAATTTTGCGATTTTTAAGAACCCTGTATATTATAAGGTAATTTTTATTATAACACTTTTGGCATTTTAGACGAAGCAAAATTTTTTATGGAGAATAACTTTCTATCCGAAATTTTTAAAATATTTTTTTTACAGGTATAATTAAGTCCATCCGTAGACACACTGTATATATAAAATTAAAAGGTAATACCTAAAAAAATAACTGTTCCCCATCATAAAATATAAACAAAAACCCAGTACGTCAAACAAATTAAGGCTATGATTTAAATAGGCCATTCGGATTCACAACCTATAATTTATACGCTAAAATGCATAATTAATGGGATATCTGAGAACAACAGGCTTATAGCAGTTTTAGGCATGGGATGGGTTCGCTCATTTGCTTTTAATGCGCCCTAAGCATTTTAACAGTTACAACGGGTTTTTGATTTTAACTAGGTATTTATTTCATCGTTGATTAATTACACTACACTTTAGTTTGTCATGCTTACTAATCGCCTATAGTATACTGGGTAAAACTTTTCTAATAAAATAATTTGTATTTAATATATCCTATATTATTATATTAAGCAATACACGTTACAGGATACAAGTTTTTGACTTGTACAAGTTCTTTAAAAGTTCATAAATTTCCACCTTGTGCAAACTTGTGTTTGCGCAAGTTTACATGAACGTGTGTGGAAGCTTTCTTTTTCTTAACCAGTCTTTAGTCCATATAGTTCGGTTTCTCTTGGAAGTTTTCAGTGTTTTCGTCGCTAAAATAAAACCGACTAATGCTATTGCGTCGTCCATAGCATAAAACAAACTCTCGGTAGCTCACTTTCAAAAAATTATATTTTAATTAGTTGCTTGCTGCATGAACGCACGCTTGTACAGATACCACTAAAATGATAATTGAGCAGGGCCGTTCCCGGCGGTGGTGCAGCAGGGAAATTTGCAGGGGGCGACAAAAAATTAGGGGGACGGCATTTTGCCAAATGAAGGGCGGTTTATTGAATATGAAGTAGTTTATTAAAGAAGTAAGGTATATATTTTCAAAGTGAAAACCTTTTTCTTTGCTCCTCAATTTTTTTTCTTGGTCAATATTTTTTTGCACCAGGGGGCGGCAATTTTTCTTTCTGCACACAATGATAGAAGAGCCAGAAAGGGTACTGTAATTAGGCAAGCATACTTGAGCCGTTTGTGGTCACCACCGAAATCCGTGTGTTTGTGCAAGTCTAAGCTTGCGCAAGTATATTGTTACGTGTATGGCCGGCATAACGCTAAAACAGACGTGTTGTCAAATTGACTCCTATGTTTAAAAGGGTCTAACAAATTAACAAAAAGATTTTTAATATGATAATCTGGCACCATTCTTATTGTGTATTGTAATAAAGTCAATGGTTTAATTAAGTAGGGAACATAAACATGCTTTTTTCTCATTTGTTGGCCTTACAAACTAGTGCATTAGCCACAAAACATGTACTTATAAGGTACAATTTTATTAATGTTATTTACCAGGGGGGCGGCAATTTCTCTTTCTGCACAGGGTGATAGAAGAGCCAGAAAGGGTACTGTAATTAGGCAAGCATACTTGAGCCGTTTGTGGTCACCACCGAAATCCGTGTGTTTGTGCAAGTCTAAGCTTGCGCAAGTATATTGTTACGTGTATGGCCGGCATACCGCTGAAACAGACGTGTTGTCAAATTGACTCCTATGTTTAAAAGGGTCTAACAAATTAACAAAAACATTTTTAATATGATAATCTGGCACCATTCTTATTGTGTATTGTAATAAAGTCAATGGTTTAATTAAGTATGGAACATAAACATGCTTTTTTCTCATTTGTTGGCCTTACAAACTAGTGCATTAGCCACAAAACATGTACTTATAAGGTACAATTTTATTGATGTTATTTACCAGGGTGGGGATGCAAATTCTCTTTCTGCACGGGGTGATAGAAGAGCCAGAAAGGGTACTGTAATTAGGCAAGCATACTTGAGCCGGTTGTGGTTACCACCGAAATCCGTGTGTTTGTGCAAGTCTAAGCTTGCGCAAGTATATTGTTACGTGTATGGCCGGCATAACGCTAAAACAGACGTGTTGTCAAATTGACTCCTATGTTTAAAAGGGTCTAACAAATTAACAAAAACATTTTTAATATGATAATCTGGCACCATTCTTATTGTGTATTGTAATAAAGTCAATGGTTTAATTAAGTATGGAACATAAACATGCTTTTTTCTCATTTGTTGGCCTTACAAACTAGTGCATTAGCCACAAAACATGTACTTATAAGGTACAATTTTATTGATGTTATTTATTTGGGTACACGCCAAATCAGATCGTTTTTCGAACAAAATAAAGAAAAATCCTAAAAAATCGACGTTGTCAAGATAAAATTAAAAGATTTTTATTTAATTTTATCTTGACAACGGTGAGAGACTTGCCACCGAAACGTCGATTTTTAGTCGGTTTTTAGTTTTTAGTTACTCATAGCGTTGACCGGAAAATGTGAGAGCGTCCTCGTTGATATTTATGCGAGAATAAAAGAACTTTTTTTAATTAGCCGCTCGACGCTGACGCTGGTTATCGTGCCCGAGGCCTTAGACTACTATTTTTAAAACATCAAAGGTTGTAAAAAGTAAGTATTAAATTTAAAATTAAATATAGAATAAACCTATTTTGGGGAAACTGCCGTAATCTTTTATAATTTATGTTAGAAACGCCTTTAATTTTTTGTTGCACGTATTGCTTTCCTCTTATTTCACGGCGATTTTTTCAAAAACTGTTAATTGTTAAATCAAAACAATGACCAAAAATTTAGGTTTTTATGTGACCGACTTGCTTTATTAAAAAAAAAAAAAAAAAATTAGCGGACATCTACAATTTTTTCTTAGTAAAAGTTTACTCTTTTAATCCCTTTCAAACTTGGGTGTTTACGCCTTTAAGGACAAATACTTTACTTATAATTTACGTAGCGTCGCAGTATGAAATAATCTAAATCTTTGGGGTCAAAACTAAAATATTACAAATGTAGATATTACATGACGTGGATTTTCCGTTCTTCTTACAAGATGTAGGGTTACTTATTTAAATGTCAATTTTTTTCATGACAAAATCTCCTGTACCTATTTTCTCAGAATCTCTTTACCATTTTTGTAATTGCTTCTTATAACTTACTAGCAGACACTAATTTTAAATAACTTTGTTTAGGACCCATTATATTGAAAAATATCATTACTACTAACGAGACGTCTGCCAGACGTATTCCGATCTTTTACACTAAATAAACAATAGGTTCTTTAACAAATTCCTTTTGTTTGCAGACTAAGCAATGACAAACTAAAAAATTATATTGCTCTAAAATATTAAAACACCTAAAAAATATTACAAACGTAATAAAATCAAAATCTGGATTGCTGTAAAACCTATTGAACAATAATTTTAGATTGTTTTTAACGATTTTTAGTTCAACAGTAAGACGACTGGTTACTATCATTTTTTTTAATACGGTGATATTTTTAAGTTTGTACTTTCCTTTTAACACTGTATAAAATGCAAGATAATAGGAACATTTTTCAAATAAAATTAATTCCGAAAACGCCTCCTTTTTGAGACACAGGGTATTAAAGTTTTAAGAAAAAAATGCCTTTTTTTATCATACCTCTTCTACCATTCAAGATATTTTCACAAAATTTGGCATACGCTTTTTAAACGTTACATTACATTTTTTGCTGTAAAAGTTTAAAAAAATTAACAGTGATGTTCGAACAAGATTTGGGTTGAACTTTATTTAAGAAAATAAAAGTACGCCACTGCTATTTCTTTAAATAAATATTTTTTTAAAATTACCCATTTACTTTGGAGTTAATTTTGTCACTTGATTTTTTCCGTACAATAAACAATTTTCGTTTATAAAAATAAAAGCTATTTTAATGCATGGCAAAATCGCTAAAATCTGATATGGTGTTTTGTATGTAAAATTCGTTTTTGTCCAGTTTGTATTAAAATAAGGTTAACTACTTAAATTTTTAAAATTTTAATGTAATTAAAAAGTTCATGTTTTAAGAAAGCTATTATATAGTCAAAAGCCTAATTTATAATTACATACCTACATTATTTTAGACGAAAACCGTTTATCGTACGGAAAAATATTATGAGACCAACCTGTTTCCAAAGTTAAAAAGTAATTTAAAAATAAAATTGATTCAAGAAAAAAGGAGTGGTGTAGTATTTTTTTCTTTAAAAAATTTCAAAAACTCTTGTTTGAATGCCTATAAAACTTTTACAGCAAAAGCTGTCGTATAATGGTTCAAAAAAGTGTGCCAAATTTTGTGGAAATATCCAAAGTAGCAGGAAAGTTATAATAAAGAAGGTATTTTTTTACATCATACATCAACAATCGACAATCTTGCATTGAAGCAAGAAACCACTACCACCAAACAACCTCAGAAGCCAAAGACACCTTTGATAACCGTATAAAAAACAAAGTACTTCCTTGCTCAAATGGCAGCAAATCCTTTTGATCTTTGCCAAAAACATCAGTAAAAATTTCTGTACCAGTTCTTTTCCACCATTAACTTTGAAAGATGAAAGCCGAACTATTTGCTAAACAATTTGCTGCCAATTCAACCCATCATCCACCTGTCAATCATCAAATTCACTCCCCCAGTTTCTCATAAAATGCCCAATATTATTTTAAAGGTTAAACACATTAAGTTTATTCTTTCTTCTCTTAACGCCAAGAAATCGTCTGGGCTAATGGAATACCAGTAATCGTTTTAAAAAAATGTGCTCCTAAACTTGCACCTATTCTAACTAGGCTATTTCGAATTTCTTATGACAAGGGTATTTTTCCAAACAGCTGGAGAGCTGCACGTGTCCAGCTTATTCCCAAGAAAGGATCTAAATATATTTCATCCAACTATAGTCATATTTCACTCCTCTCAATGCTTTGTAAAGTAATGGAGAAATCCATTAACTCGCAAATTCTTAAGTATTTAGAAAAACATAAAATTTTACATGACAGGCAATACGGATTTCGTCACAAAAGATCTACAGCAGATATGCTTTTCTTCGTTTCACACAACTGGAACAAGTCTCTTGAGTTTCTAGGTGAGTCCCAGATCGTTGCTCTTGATATATCTAAAGCTTTCGACCAGGTCTGGCATGACGCACTTCTCTATAAACTTCCCTCCTACGGTCTTCCAAGTAAACTCTGCTCTTGGCTCTCCAGATATCTTTCTAATCGACGTATATAAGTCATTGTTGATAACCACTCTTCAAGCTGTCACGAAATTAATGCTGGAGTGCCTCAGGGTTCAGAACCAGCACCAACTTTGTTTCTTCTTTACATCAACGACCTTCTTTCTTCCACAACCAATCCCATTCATAGTCATGCTAACGATAGTACTCTTCACTCCAGTTTTCTGGTTCTCAAACCAATCTCTCAACCCGACTTGGAAAGCAAACGCAGGGCGATGCTCTCTTTTACAGGATCTCAATTTGATATTGGATTGGGGCGCCAAAAATCTCGTTTAATTTAATGCATCCAAAATACAAACATGTTCCTTGTCGCGAAAAAAATCATCAAACAATCACCCTTTGCTTATAAGTGGCAAGGTTTTGCAGAGCGGGGGCAAATTCAACCTTGTGGGCGTCACATTTGATAATAACCCTAACTGGCATAAACACATTGCATCTATAGCCACCGGCTTTTAAAAATCTTGGATTTCTTTTCCGAGCCAAGAAGTATTTTTGTTCTTCCAATTTATACACTTTGTATATGTCCCAAATTCGACCCTCTCTGGAATATTGTTCTCATGTCTGGGGAATGGCATCCCCTACAACCCTCAGCATTCTTGATGCCATTCAAAGAAGAGCTATTCGTCTTATTAATGATCCTTTACTTACTTAAAGACTTCCTTCTCTTGCCCATCGTGGAGCTGTGGGAGATCTATCGCTCGTTTATAGATACTTTTACGGCTTCTGCTCCGACGAATTATCCATTATAGTCCCTCGTCTTGCAGCTCCCAACAGAGAAACTCGTGGGGCCGCACATATGCATTCCTATACGGTCCAACGGAACAGGCCCCGAACCCCATCTCGTTCGTTCTTTTATCCCGAGAGTTTCTAGACTGTGAAACCTACTGCGAACGTAGGTCTTTCCTTCTCCCCCAAATCTTTCAGATTTTAAGTCCCGTGTCAACAAACTCCCTCTGACCTCGCTTAAGACACCCACGGTACGTTAGTATTTAGGCTTTCAGCCATCGTGGATTGTCCAAAGATAATTAAAAAAAACTACATTATCGTGCAAAAATTCAATATCTACAAGTCATCCTTTCTAAGATATCTAGTTTTGTCAAAAAATTTATCAAACATCCTATAGTGCGGCTCCGGCGTCTTCTAGACGCCACATTAGTACTTAACGGTAAAGCACCTACGCAGTATAATTATATTGTATTTCAATATTTATTACAGATTATAATATATATAATATTTCTTATATTATACAAATTTTTGTAAACCAATATTGGTAAACCCAACAGAATGCGAGAACTTATAGCGACTAATTATGCAAACCAAGCTTTGGCTTGCAGACTAATTATTATTTGTAATAATTAGTCTGCCAGATCAGAAGTTCCTTATTCAGCATAAAAACCATTAATACACTACAAGTTTTTAAGCCGTACATTCACATTTTAATTATACAATGATTACATGTAAGCATATATCTTTAAGATCAACATAAGTCGTAAAGTAACACTTTACACATCAGTCAACGCCTTAAGTTAAAATTATTAGTAATTTATTTTTTACTGTGCAGCTGTTTAAATCTTAAAAAATAAAGATGATTGGACAAACAAGAATAATTAAAATGGCATTAAACCCCTATCATTTTGTGCTAAAGTACATTAAGAATTAATATAATGTGTATTCTATACCAACAGGTTAATGTTTAGATACTTAATTTATAAAATATGCAATAAAAATAAGGGTTATAAATTTTATATTTACATAAAGTATTTAAACCGAATATATGTATTTTTTTAATACAAACAGCTTATATGTAAAATAATCCTACTTAATTTTACTTTATTGTAGCAAAACATATAACCACCATTTCATCTATCATAAGAATTATTATATTAAGCTTCAATTATAGGCTCTTTTAGTTCAGCTGCTAGACTTGCTTTGTATTTTTTTTTAGTAAAATGTAATAATTTACTTGAATTTGCATATTTGACACAAAACGGTCAAAAAATATATTTATTTACTTTTATCTTATTTTTTATACAGGTTGTTTATTTTAAAAGGTACTACCCTCTATATGTCAGCCCTATGGGAAACAGAGTTAGGTAGTATTCGCATACTCGGTATTTGGAATTGTATTCAGGATATTATTGGGCTGGTATTCGAATCGTATTCGTGTGTTTGGTAAATATTTGGTATTCAGGATTTTGACTTCAGAATACCGTTTTTGAGTGATAGTATTTGAATAAAATTATTGAGTAGGTATATTCGAATACCGGGACTTAAAGTATTCAAATACCGGCATACCCAGTATTCGAATAGCAAAATGTGAATAGCAGTATTCGAATACCGGGATTTGAAGTATTCGAGTACCGAGATTTTCAGTATTCGAATATCAAAATGTGAATAGCAGTATTCGAATACCGCGTTTTGCTACTTTACGATATCTGGTTTTTAGACGGCAAGCCAAAAAAGTGAGTTGAATTTGGGTTTTGTGATGCCAAAGGCACGTATTATGCGATATTTTTAAGGGCCCATATACTACATATATTCTTCATATTAGGAGCTTGACCTCCTCTAATAAATTGTTCTAAACCTTTATTATGGTTATGGTTTGTTGTCGTTTACTTTCTTTTCTTTACAAATGTATTAAGTATATCTTTTAAATATAATTCAATTGTTCTACCGTATTAAATTTTCAAATAAAAATTTTGTGATTGCTAGTAAATCAAAACGCCGATCAACCAGCTTCAAAACAATCATTTGCAGATATAAAAAGCAGTTGCTGGTACCCTATATAATTTAAAACGTATCTATTATTCAAAATTTTGAATTTAAGGTTTATTATTATCTTTTTTTTTTTTGTTCTTAACACAATGGATTCTAAGCCCGACCTTCTGGCACCTTTATAGGTATTTTGAATCGAGCCCATAGGTAATTATTAAAATTCTGTAGAATTCGTGACTATGCCAATAATAGTTTTAAAAAGGAGTGGTAAATATTTTTACAAATCTCACAGTTACCGTTAAAACTAGCTTTGACTATATTATAAGCAAACCAGCCAACCCATCCCATATCCGACAGTGCTTATGGGCTGCTTTTTCTCAAAACGACCTCATTCATTATCCGAGCAAATAAATTAGGGTTTGTCGGCCTAAGCTTTTAATACCTAACCCACTTTTTAATGGGGCCCCTTTTTGCTTTTTATGCTTTAACATGATTAAATTAAAAGTTAAATCCCAAGAGACCTGTTTTTATGAATGCAGTACGGACACAAGTATTGTTAAGTGTAGCTTATAACAGCTGTTTTTCAAGAAATTCATTATAAATATGTCCTTGTCTAAAGTAGGGTTTTTATGTAAGTAGTTTGCAACATCCATTTTTGTAGTGTTTTTAATTTACTTTTAAATGTTTTATTGTATTGCATATTTAAATTAAATTTGTTATATTAAGAGCGGGGTATGGTTACTTCGTGTGATAGTCATCACATCTCGGTGCTGGATCATCTATGTATACTAATATTTTAAGAGGTAAAATTTGTAAATTTGTTTGTTTGTAGCCGCTAATTTTCGGAAATACTGAACCGATTATAAAAATGTTTTTGCTATCAGAAAGCTACACTATTCAGGAGCATTACAAGCTATATTTTATTATGATAAAAAAATTAAATTAAAAGAAAAATTCAGATATTAATGTCCAACGAAGAGGACACGGGTCGGCTATCTTGGATAAACTTTAACTTCATAAGGGCTAATCTTCTGAAATACTAAACCGATCAAACTCTTTCACAATTATAAAGCTACATTATTCAGAAGTGCTTTCGGCTATATTTTATAACATTTAAACAAAAATTTTAGAGAAAAATAATGACATATGTATATTAATCTATACTAATATTCTAAACAGGTCAAGTTAGAAACTACGTGTATAGGTACCGGTGGTCCAGTGGTAGAATGCGTGCCTAACACGCGGTCGGCCCAGGTTCGATCCTCTGCGGATGCAGATATTTTATATATAAAAATAAATAAGAAAAAACAACGAGTTTACTTATTTTTAGTAGATTTTTACTTTGATATTCATTTATTTTAATATTATAAATAAAGAGGTAAAGTTTGTAACTTTGATTATTTTTAAAGACTAATTTTAGGAAATACTGAACCGATTATGAAAGTTCTTTTACAATAAAAAAACTACACTATTTAAAGTGGGCAAGGGTCAACTAGTGTGAAATTAAAATAAAATAAGTTCGTTCGCTAGGTAATATTTTTCCCAGGTAAGGCTGAAAGGGTTTTTTAAATTCTAATTTTAAACTTTTTGAAAGCAAAGCGCTTTAAAGTTTTGAGAACTAATCAATTTAGAATAAAATTTCAGAAATAATAAATGAGGCGTGGTTACCTAAACCACTATATTTTTTTCTCCAATTTATCTTAAATTTTACCACAATATTCTTGAAACGTTCTTTGCTTAAAATATATGTATATGCCGCAAACATTAGATTGTTAATCCGATTAAGCGATCCGACTTAAAAATGTCTACATTTTCATTTATTGTGTTTAAATAAAAAATGTGACAACCAATAATAACATGGACACTTTTAGGTGGGACCGACTAATCGAATCAAAAATCTGATGCGGCCAGCCTAATGCGGTTTTATTGAAATTTATTTTCCTCTTATTTACGATTTATTTAATGGCCTCTACTTCGTGCCAAAACAATCTGTTAAATAATTAAGTTATTGCTTAATTAGGATTCTACAGAATCTACCCAACGAAAAAGTAGTGAAGTGTTATTATTTATTTTATACGTTAAAAAATAAAAAAGTTGGGAAGATGTATCTCTATTACGCTTCTAAGAATAATTTAATTTTTTTTTTTTTTCAGATTTGGATGGTCATATTTTCGAAACTAATTGAGATAGACACATCAAATGTAGTATTTTTCTAAAGCATTCATTTAATTAAAAAATCATACCTATTGTCGTACCCTGTATATCATATGAGATAATAATCATCGGATTACTGATTAGAATACTACCGAATTACCCAAACAAGCTGACATTTTAGTTTATTTTGTACAATAAAAAATAATAATGTTAAGTGGGGTGTAAATTTATAATAACATATAATAAGTTTTAGGTTTCCAAAAAGCATTTGTAATAATTTATAATATTTTTCCAGTAAAAAGCACCTCATTTTAAGTTAGATTGGTAAGTTTCAGAATTTTGACGTAGGTGGTAGAGGAGCTTTCCTCGCCTGAGGAGGTACCAACCCACTCACCCTTTAAAGAACCCGTGAAGTCTTAACGGACGTTTCGGGTTCTGGGTTTGTGAGTTAGTTTTCCTTCTTCCTTCTTTTTCTTTTCTTTTTTTCCTTTTAACCCCCAAACTATGTACAAATGATGGCGGCACACCCGGAAGTAAAATATTCCGGAGGTAAAATACCCCTCCATTCGGATCTCCGGGCGAGGGGTGCATCCGGGAGGCCTTCATCGAGAAGTTTAATTTCTTTTGCAAACATATGTGGGCTTAACACCAATATAAACTCCGTTCACCATCACCTTCAGTCATCTAAGCCCCACATACTGTTTCTAACGGAAACACAAATAAGTTCTAAATCTTCAACCAGCCACCTTCTCTTCCCAGGCTACGAACTTATTTCGTCTTTCCGCCCACATGGTGGCGTATGTGCTTACGTCCGCAACGATCTGGCTTGTGCTCGGGTTTCTAATCTTGAATCGGGTAGGCCTGATATCCTTTGGCTCAAACTTTCCCTTAGGTCTTCAACTAAATTTATCTGTTGTTTGTACCGGTCCCCATCTAATAATTCCTATGTCGAATTCTTTGACTTTCTTTCAACAAAGATCGATAGCATAATTTCTCAGTTTCCATCGGCTGAAGTAATCGTGCTTGGCGACTTCAATGTCCATAATAAGGATTGGCTGGGCTCTTTAAAAACTGACCCCCAAGGCAGAGCAGCCGAAATCTTCGCAGTCAGTAACTCTCTTACCAACCTTATTATGAAACCCACCTACTTTCCTAGAGTCCCAAATCATAGTTCAAATCCCCTAGATCTCTTTCTTACTACAAACCCCGAACTCTATGAAACATCTGTCACAGCACCCCTAGGTCGCTTAGATCATGGCTTAGTTACTATATCTTACCCTGCACATCCCGAGGTAAATGAATACATGCCACCACGCACCGTATGGCACTACAACTTAGCCGACTGGGATGGCCTAAGGGACTTCTTCGCCACTTACCCCTGGAATTCCATCTGCTTTTCTTCTCGTGATCCTTCCCAAATTTGCAATCAACTTACTGAATCAATTCAATTGGGCATTGAAACCTATATTCCACACACCATCAAAAACCCCAAAATCCAATAACAAACCCTGGTTTTCCAAATCTTGTGAAAAAGCCAGAACTTTAAAAGTTCAGGCTCACAAGAAGTTTCTACAGGATCCTAGTCCAGAAAACCGACAGGCCAGCATTGAAGCAAGAAACTACTACAATCAAACAATTTCTGAAGCCAAAGACTCCTTCGACAATCGTATCAAAAACAAAGTTCTTTCTTGCTCAAATGGTAGCAAATCCTTCTGGTCCTTTGCGAAAAACATAAGTAGGAATTTTTGTGCCAGTTCTTTTCCACCACTAACTTTGGAAGATGAAATTATTTCTACTGCTAAAGGGAAGGCAGAACTATTTGCCAAACAATTTGCTGCCAATTCAACCCTTGACCCTCCCGTAAATCATCCAATTCCAACGATTACCCCAGTTCCTCATAAAATGCCCGATATTATTTTTAAAGTAAAACACATTAAGCGTATCCTTTCCTCCCTTAACACCAAGAAATCGTCTGGGCTGGACGGCATACCAGCAATCGTTTTAAAAAATGTGCTCCAGAACTTGCACCAATCTTAACTCGGCTCTTTCGAATTTCTTACGACACAGGTATCTTTCCGGAGAGCTGGAAGGCTGCACGTGTTCAACCTATTCCCAAGAAAGGATCTAAATCGCTTCCATCTAACTATAGACCAATTTCAATTCTCTCAGTTCTTTGTAAAGTAATGGAAAAATTAATTAATTCACAAATTCTTAAGTACTTGGAAAAACACAAAATTTTGCACGACAGGCAGTATGGATTTCGCCACAAAAGATCTACAGCAGATCTTCTTTCCTTCGTATCACACTGTTGGAATAAGTCTCTTGAGTTTCTAGGTGAGTCCCAGATCGTTGCTCTTGATATATCCAAAGCTTTTGACCAGGTCTGGCATGCAGCACTTCTTAATAAACTTCCCTCCTATGGTCTTTCAACTAAACTCTGTACTTGGCTCTCTAGTTATCTATCTGATCGACGTATATCAGTTATTGTGGACGGCCATTCTTCAAGCTTTCACCAAATAAATGCTGGAGTCCCTCAGGGCTCAGTTCTGGCACCAACATTGTTTCTTCTTCACATCAACGACCTTCTCTCGTCCACAACTAATTCCATTCATAGTTTCGCCGACGATAGTACCCTTCACTCCAGTTTTCAGGTTCCTAAACCCATCACTAAACCTGACTTGGAAAATAAACGCAGAGCGATGCAGATATCTCTTTCTCAGGATCTTAATTTAATATTGGATTGGGGCGCCAAAAATCTCGTCCATTTTAATGCATCCAAAACACAGTCATGTTCCTTGTCGCGAAAAGAGTCATCAAATACTCATCCTCTACTTATGAGCGGCCAAGTTCTACAGAGCAAAGACACCTTCAATCTCGTGGGCGTCACATTTGAAAGTAACCTTAACTGGCATAAACACATTGTATCTATAGCCACGGCAGCTTCAAAAAGCTTGGATTTCTCTTTCGAGCTAAAAAGTATTTTTCCGCTTCTAATTTATACACTTTATATGTTTCCCAAATCCGACCTCCCTTGGAATATTGTTCTCATATCTGGGGCATGGCGTCCCCAACAACCCTGAGCATTCTTGATTCTATTCAAAGAAGAGCTGTTCGTCTCATTAATGATCCTTCACTTACAGAAAGGCTTCCCTCTCTTGCCCATCGTCGGGCTGTGGGCGATTTATCGCTTTTTTATAGGTACTTCCATGGCTTCTGCTCTGAAGAATTGACCAGTATAGTTCCTCCACTCACGGTTCCCAACAGAGAAACTCGTGGTTCCGCGCATATGCATCCCTATACGGTCCAACTGGACAGGCCCCGAACTTCTCACTTTGTTCGTTCTTTTTATCCCTAGAGTTTCTAGATTGTGGAACCTGCTGCCCGCGGAGGTCTTTCCTTCCCCCAAATCTTCAAGTATTTAAGTCCCGTGTCAACAAACTCCTCTTACCTCGCTTAAGACACCCACGGTACGTTAGTATTTAGGCTTTTAGCCTTCGTGGTTTGTCCAAAGATAAAAAAAAAAAAAAAAAAAAAAGGTATATTATTGTTACCCTTATTAAAACCCAAAATGGACTTTAAAGAAATTACATTTGATTTAATGCAATCGATATTTAATATTTTTTAATTATCATTTTAATAATAATACAATATACATTAGAGTGATTTAAAAAAATTGACTAGTACTTTTCTGCACTACTTTTCCACAATACTTTTCCGTACTAGTGCGGAAAAGTACAAAAAAGTTGAACCAAATTTAACCACCAAAACCCAATAAAGAATGTTTATTTACCAACATTTATAATAAGTATAAGTAGGGTATTTAGGGAACATTGTACTAAAATAATAAAATTTGGTTTTATTGTTTTCCTTATGCTCGTAGGAAAAATAGCGTTCCTAACACGTGCCGAAAGTGCCTTTCCGCACTTGTAAAACCCTTATTGAAATTTTCGATCCCGCAACAATCAATTTATCAAAAAATTCACACATTCATTATAACTTTTATCAAGTGGCCAAAAGTTCATTTTTTTATAAAATCAAAGATTAAATTCAACGCTGTGAAGAGGAACATAAAAATCCTTTGATACAAAGTCACTTATATCTTTCTGTAAAAATCCTTTAAAGTCTTTCGTATTAAATCATCTCGATTCCTCAAATTAACAATAATTTGTTCTTTTTATATCATTGAAATAAAATCTTATGAATATTATTTCATTTCATTTCACAATTATTTTTTTGATAAACCTAATAGTTTCGTTTAAAAATGTGAAAAAAATTAGAATATATTATAAATTATATTTTAAAGTTGAATAACTTCGAAACGCCATGACTTATCAAAAAATTAAAATTATATAAAACTTTTTGTAGTATATTATACCAGAGAATGATTTGGTCTAGCCTTTAAACTATTAAAAGTTATAAAATTCTAAACACAAAAACAAGCTTTCCCATGTTATTTATACGGGAATTTAAAATGTCCCATGGGGGATATCTTAATATTAGTATTAAGCGCTGTGGCTTTTACAGATTTTTTTATTATTTCCAAATTTTCGATATAATTAAGAAAGAAAAGAAAATTCACTAAAAAACACATTTTTGTCTATTTGAGTAAAATCTGATATCTTCCAAATTTTGAATTTCCCAGTATAGAAAGATTTTTTTATCGCCATTATTCTTTTTTTTAAATAATTCGACAACATCTGAGACTTGTTCCAAGGACCAAATCCAGAAAAAAATTTCATGAAATAGGTCAAAATGTCTTAGATTTTAAATTAGAGGATCGGTAATTGTTAGATTTTTTTTGATAAATTTAATATACTGTGAATATTTTTTTTTAAATTGGAACCCACGTATTTTCTTTGCAATGTAACCTACGTATTTTGTATGCAATGTACAATTTAAATTTTTATATTCGCCATTCTTTATTTCTTTGGAGTATCTGTTCTTTTGATTATTTTGGCTCGATGTAGAAATTTCTGTCTATTTGTCTGCATTGTCCTGTTGTTAAAAGTTGGTTTTTAAATTTTATAGAAACAACCGTCCTGTTTGTATTAAAAAAACTTTCATTAAAAATCCTTAATTTTAGGAAACGCTACTGTCAATTTAGGGAAACGAATTTAATCTGGAAAAAGTTTTTTCTTTATACAACTTTTTTTACCACGTGATCATCCTGTAGTGTAAAAGCTAAGGCGTTTAGGACATATGTCAAAGTTTATGTTTAATTTTGTGCAAGAAACATGTCTCTGAATTTTGTCGCAATTACAAAGAAAGACGCTATGTATCCCAAAATTTCTAAAAATTAAATTGTAAGGCAAACATAATAATAATATTTTCTTAATAATAAAAGTTAAATCAGCAAAAATTTAAATGAACTTTATTTAAAAAAGCACGAGCCGTGATTGTGTTATGATTATGAACCATAACCGATTAAAAAAAAACAAAACTAAATCTGCCTTCATCATTATTACATTTTATGGATTATTCGGTGTTTCAAAAAGTGACCTTAAAAAGGAATTAAAGATAATTCAACCATAAACAGCACCTTTAATTTGGTCTCGATCAACTGGTTTTCCAAGTAAGGCCCTGATCTGGGGATTTAACTAATCGCTAGAATACACTTGAATGAAACTACGTTCCTTCGTGTGTGGCTGTTACTCCGAAAGAGTTTGTTTTACTTTATGGTGGTGTTCGGCCAAGTTTAAAGTTGGGTTATCATTTTACTGACTAATTTGATGATTTACTTTTTTTATAGTCATTTACAGAGTCAGGTAGTATTCTAATACTATTCAAAATACATTGGACTGCATGGTATTCGAATAGTATTCAAATACATCGTGTGTTTAGTGTTCTGTTTACGGCTGAATACTTTTTTGGTCAGTATTCGGGATGTTGTATTCTAAATACCGTTTTTGAATAATAGTGTTCCAATACAGGTTTTAGTATTCGAATACCGTAATTTCCAGTATTGGAATATCAAAATGCAAATATCAGTAAGGTACTTGTAGCAATGAAGGCCACGCGTTTAATAAAGCCACAACCATCTTTGGGCTTAAATTACAGCTTCTCAGTAAAACTGCCATTATCTAGTTGAAAAAAAAGATACTAAAGAAAGATAATAATATATTAACGAGTTCCAATGTTTATTGACAGGTGCAATATACTAAAATTAAATTTCTTGCTTGTTGGCTTATAAATAACATTGAGGTTAGCATTTTTAAAGGTTAAGATGAAGCCGGTTTAGTTATTATGCATTGGAATTATTGGTAACCCTAAACGAATATTAAGTAAAAGATATGGTAAGTACAACGTGTTTAATTTTTTTATTATATATAAAAATTAGGTTTTTGTTTTTAAATTACCATGTTTCTCATAAAACCACCTATCTGACGACATAGTGGCCACTTTACATGTACACTGCCCTGATTAGGAAATATCTGTGGTGGTGGGTTATCTAAATAATTGTTGTTCATATTTGCACTGGTGTTTTTATGATTACTTTTATGCATAAAGACTCCATTAAACTAACCAGAAAGATTAAGCAGCAGTTCATCTGTTCTCGATGTTCAAATTAGTAATATATATTTTGTTTCTGTATTTTTTAAGAATTTTTGAAAAGAAAGGTTAACATTTTTTTTTAATATTGATTGATTAAAATTATTCTTTCTTAAGGTTTAACTTGTTTTAGATTTTTATAAGAAGTGACGTTATTATAAACAAATTGGTCCAAATAAGGTCACTAACAGTCACTTTTACTTCCAGCTAAAATACATAGCTCTCATAGGGTACACCTTCAGACAACAGCTGACCATTTTTGGACCTATTTTGTTGCCTGGTTTTAAAAAAATGAATAAAACTTCTTTAGGTGGCGTTAATTGGCACAGGTACCATATTCGAGTACCGGAATTTGAAGTATTCCAATATCGAAATCTCGATATACTGGAATCGAAAGTACCCAATATCGTTATTATTGGTTAAGGAATTTTTGCTCTTCAAAATAAAAATTTGAGAAGAAGGGGATGTTGATCTTTTTAAAAGGAGTTTTCTTGCTTTTTAAAATACAAGGATTGAATAAGACAATAGTGATATTCTTTAGAGGTAAGAAGTAAGAACCTCTTTATGAATATCCATTCCTGATTTTCATGAATACTCAGCATTTGAACATTTTTTATACGGTATTCAGTATTCCTATTCAAATACCGAATTTCAGTATTCTACCCAATTCTGGGTATTTATACTTGGTACTTAATTTCTAATTAATAAAAACCAGGACAGTTTTAAGACAAGGTTTATTATTATTATTATTTAAATTATATTAAATTAATTAATACATATATTAATCATGGATTTAAAGAAAAAAACGAAAAGAGCTAAGAGTATTTTGTCTTTATGGTTAGGGTGAAAAAATAGCATTTTTAACGGTCCTCGAAAAAATTGTAAAAAGGTAGTAAAAGCTCTAATAGTGCTTTACAGAATACTTTCGTTTTTCTTGCTATTTTATTACATCTTTTTTTGAGGGACATAAATAGATTTTATTAGCATCTTCTGTATTTTTTATTTTTATTTTTAGGATTCTTTAGACCATATTAAGTAATAAAAACATAAAATAAGTACTACATTTTACTACACAACTTAAAATGTTTAAAAATGTAAATTTTATTATTTGTTCGGTGCGTTTTTGCATTTTAAATTAGTGTCTTTTTTCAATGCTTACTAGAATTTATTGTAATATGAATTTATGCAATGTAACAGTAAACGTGACATTAACTAAACCAAAGATTAAAGTAATTTTTCCGTGTTAACCGTATTCATCGGAATGGTTTAAACTGCATTTTAAATGACAATATAAATATAAGAGTTAGATAGAGATAGGTATTAAAATATTTTTAAAATGTTTTGAACCCTATTAACGAGAAAAAACGCCTTAAGTTACCTTATACTCCGCCATTACTTCTATTAATTCATGTGCCACTAAATTTAAAACTGATAACCCAATACATTTTAAAAAATATGGTACGAATTTTTTGTACCTATGAAATTGTCTCCCAATGTAAAAAAAAATATATAACTTTATGCACTTGCTATAAAAATAACGATTTTTAAAGTTATTAAAGTATCGTATATTCTGTTTTACAATTGTCACAAGTATAGCTAAGTTCTTTAAAAGGTTAAAAACTATCTGTCATAAAGTCATAAAATACAGGGTGGGCCATAACTGTATAAGCCGTTTCCATATTCAATAAAACAAACATTACAAAACTTACACATATTTTATTGATATTATTTTAAACTGAAAATATTAAAAAATGCCCCAAACATTTTTGCTGACATTCTTAATTAAAATTTTCAAAAATTTGGCGAGAAATTGCTCGCGAAATGGCTTTTATTGACAATTTTGGCCAGTGGACAATCCCCGACAGCAACATCAACGCCCTCTTTATTCTCCTAAGCTTTTTGTGTAAACTGCAATATTATCAAGTGGGATTATTTTACTATATTTATTCGAAAATGAAAGAGGAGTTGCCATTACGGTGAGAGCTGATAACTCTTATGATATGCTCCAAGTATTCTTAATCCCAACTCTTCAACAATTTGAAGGACATAATGCTACGACACGGTTTTAACAAGATGGAGCCACCTACCACACTGCCACAGTATCCATAGATTTGTTAAAAGAAATGTTTCTTGGAAGACTCATATCATAAAGGGGTAATATTCAATGGCTTCCTTGGAGCCTGGATCTGACTCCAAATAATTATTTTTGTGGGGACCTAACATCAGGGGTCTATGAAATTAATCCAACCACGTCATTCCGCGCGAGCATCTTGCTGCCAAGGTTTTAAAAATATGCAACTTCGGATTAAGAATGTCAGCAACGTGAGGAACGTTACCTAAAAAGTATAATTTTTAGGTCATAAAATTTTTCAATATTTGTAGTTTAAAATAATATTAATAAATTATGTGTAAGTTTTGTTTTGTTTGTTTTATTAGATATTGAAACTGCTCATAGTTATGGTGCACCCTGTATTAACCTCATATATGTTTTGATTTTTTTATTTTAACAAATTTAAATAGTTTACTGTTACCAAGAAAAATAAGATGCATGACGCCACTTCAATATAAATGAGAGCAAACTTCAACAATATATTAAATTAGGACGAACAAAACCACAAGACCATTGCAGATTGCAGTCCTAGTCTATTCTTATTGTAACCAGGGTAATTTTAGTCACTGTATGCAATGGGATATACAAAAAGTAGTTATATATCAGGACTTAGTTATTTAAATGGCTTAAAAGGAAAAAAATTGCAGAACAAAACTTAGCATTGCAACTTGCTTAAATAAAGATACATGTGTGTTTTATAAATTTATTTTAAAAATAGTTTGTATACCTATTGATCATGGCAAGAGCAATATCAAATTAAATTTTTAGCCTTATCAATTTAACGTTTTTTTTGTGTGAATTTTTATTTATTTGCGGGACTAAGCTATAAATAAAATTAAAAAATATAGTGAGTTTTTAACTTTTACAAAGAGTATTAAGTGCATTTATTGTAAACAGCCCAGGGTACGAAGAAATGCAAATATTTGGCAACCAACCAAGTTGAAAAGGGTCGGATTGTCAGACTACGAGAGGCTGTTTTTTCAGTCCGGGAAATTAGAGATATAGTGCACAGAAATCTCGACACTTTGTCAGATGTTGTCAGGCATGGCATCAAAAAGGCCAAACACAAAGAACTAGGGGTACAGGACGAAGGAGCAGAACAACAGAACGGAAGATACCAGACTAAGATTCTTGTCTTTAAGAGATCGCTATTTTCACTACCAGGACAATTATTGCAAATCAGTGGTTTAGGTTAGAAGATAGGAAAGCCTATTGGAACGCGAACTGTTTATCGTCGTATAAGAAGTTTAAGGCTTTTTTATACCTTCCACATTGGGTCTCACCTCTAAACTCCAGAAAATCGACGAAATTAACTTAAGTGGTGTAGAGAACGGTTATTATGGGACCAGGAATAGAACACAATAGTTTTTAGTGACAAGTCTCGAATTTGTCCAGGCATGCAAGATGGCACGGGCAAGGGTAAGAAGGCGGCGTGGTTAACATCATGGTCATCAGTATTTTTTTAACGCTATGTTTATTACACTGTTGGAAATATGGTATGGGGTGCAATTGCTTGTGGGTCTAGATCACCTAAAGTCTTCATTAAAGCTAGCATGACTGCACAACGTTACGTCCCAACAAATTGTGGAGCCCCATCTCTTGCCATATCTCAGGACACTTCAAAAATCAACTTTTCAGCAAGATTACTCCCGGTCTCATATATTGTTTTCAAGAGCAACATTAGAGTACTTTGACCATGCTGAAATTGATGGCTCCCAAGATTCCCTGACTTTATTCGATAGAACACGTATGGGACATTATTGGTAGAAGACTACTAAGTTTACAACAACCTCTTCAAACTTTGGCAACACTTTGGCATGAGATAGAGGTAGCCTAGAGTAAGGTACCCCAAGAGGATAACCTCCTAAGATCCATACCTAGACGCATTAATAAATGAGTAATGAATACACATTAACCAATTATTAAAGGTGAAACAATTATATTTGATTAAATTTTGATTAAATTGAATTAAAAATGTACACACTTGTTTAGTAAAGTTTCGTTCATAATTATTTAAAATAATACTAAAATAAAAATATGTTTACTGGGTGATTTCTATGTCACTAATTATAATTGGCATTATTGTGTAAGGGTTAGTCCGACCCTGGCGACCTAATAATTTCAAATGTTTTCACAAGGATACCATTTTAAGGAGTCTTAACTAAGATGCATTATATTGAATAAAAGTTATTCAAGAGAACCCGATTTTCTGCTGCGTCCAATAAAGGTACAAATCTCAGTAAAGAGGGGCTTTATTAAAAAATCTAGAAACCTATGATATTATTTTAATATACTTCATATAATTCTGGTAAATTGCCTTTATATTTAGGGACACTCTGTATATGTCAATGTGTTGGCGACAACACGTATATTAAAATTATTTAATTTACATAGAAAACAGATTTTGTAATTAAAATTTCTATGAAAAACGTGTTTCTACTTTTTGTTAAGTTTTCTTATCGTCTGTAACTAATAGTTGGAGAACCCAACCTGCTAAAATTGCAGCTACTCGAGCGTCATAGTGTATAATGTATACGTTTACATCGGGGCGTTAAGCGGCTATAGACTTTTAAGTATGTCAAAATAATATTTTTATTATTGTTGTGCTTGTGGAAATTATATATTTTTCGTCATTCTTAATTTATTTTCTTCAAAATAAATGAAAAATGAAATGAAAATAACCACACTCGAGCATGTCAAAATGACGGTTTTTTTTCAACTTTGTAGCCCTCCGGTTTCTTTTCGTCACTTTTGAATTGTCAGATTAGTGGAATATACACTCTTTAGCATGTAATTAAATTACCGTATCTTAATCTGACGCTCACGACAATTAAAGTGGGATATATTTTTGGTTTTTACGATCGCCCCTGTATACGGGGCTCATATTTGGTTGAGGTATTTAATCGGGTACAAAGTATTCTCCGGCATATTTTTCTGACACGCTTGAGTAACTGCAGAAATTTCCTCTTGGGCTCCCCTACCATAATGAAAGCAATAGTACATGACGCCACTTTACTATAAACAAAAACAGACAATCGACAAGACATTAAAGACAGACGATAAGATAGGATTATTGCAGTCCTAGTCCATTACTGCTGCTTTCAAGGTAATTTTAGTCATTGCCACCGACTGCGCTGCTATAAACGAAAGGACATACGACCATGTTCATGTTTGCTATCTAGATATCAAGATATAGTTATTAAAGATAATTAGACAGTAAAATTATGGACTAAGTCCATGCCTCCCAGGAAACTACTTGAGTTTATTGAGTTAGTCATCTGAGTATGAATGGACATAGATAATAGTTTAAATTCTGTATTAAAATTTATTATTTAAGAAGCCGGTAAGATAAGCCCTGGACATTGTTTTGTGCATATTTGGCCAGGTGAATAAAGCTAAGCAAATGATTTTATTTAAAATAAAAATAAATAAAATATACAAATTTGCATGAGCAAAATAAAGACAATTCTACAATAATAGAACATGCTAACTTTATTCACCTGACCCATTATTTTGAAAAAGTCTGTTTTTAATATTTATAAATTTTTACTATTAAATATGACAATAAAGCAAAATAAAACAATACTACAAAAAAAGGGATATTAGGCCTGTTCGTAAAAAAATCTCAAATCAGCCAGCGCCAATCAGATTTTACAAATACGTCAGATGACCAGTTAGAAACTGACTAAATAATAATACCCAATTGGCGCTGACTAGTTCGTAATTTCTCTACGAACAGCCTATTAATACGGAATGTTTTCATTTAATACTAATGTTATAGTGCACAATTTTTGCACCATACCTTTCGACTACTGCATTAAATAAAACAGACATATTCATAACAAATTTATTTAGTCCCCGTTTGAAAAATATCTGTGTTTGTAAAAACAAAAAACTAACCATAATTTTATAAATAATTGCTGAGAGAGCTCAATTAGATTTCATTTTGCTGAGTATGTTCGACCTAGTCAGGACATGGTCAAGACTACGCACTGACTGCGTATGACCAATGTCCATATAAGAGTGCGTAGTCAGACGTAACCATGAGCGTATTCAGCAAAATAAATTTGTCTTTATAATTAAAAACGCAATTAAAAGACTGATATTTCTAGCAATATAAATAATTGAACTTTGATTTAAATTTGACGCCACATTAGAAATGCCAGTAATTTGAGTACCCGAAAAAAAAACCTTTTTTTATTAAAAGTGGAATGAAAATAAATATACTGCAAATGGGTGACCTGGACCATATTATTTAGGTAACTCATTGACGATACCTTTGTTTACATATTGTATTTGATATAAAAAAGTTTTTTTTCCATAATCACATTAGTAAAGTTTGTTTCTAATTCCGATCTTAGACTATAAAATACCCACCCCAACAACGATCGCATCAGATGCGCTTTTGTATCCGTTCAAAATCAAATCTTAAATTTAATAATATAGGCTACAAATTAACACAATTTTGACTTTATCTTATTTCATTTTTGTTTTATTAAAAAAAAATTATATCATTCTTAATAATAATGTCCAACTTACTCCAATATTTTACCCACTTTTCAAATATGTCAATTTTGTTCCAGTAAAATTGTTTTGCAGAAATTGTAAAACCAGTTTTAATAAACCGTAGTATTTTACAATATTTTTATTCATTCATTCTTAAAAAATCTCATAAGTCTAAATAATTATTTTCTTTTAAAATAAATTCCTTTTTTGCGAAATGCATATAGAATTTTATATATGTATTTTAACTAATGCTTCTAAACAATGCAAACGAGACTTTTTTTCCTATAATCATAATTTTATATTAAACGACTTAAATAAAGAAAATGTTTTTTTTTTCTTTTTTTCAGGATTGGTTTACCTTGCACATATTTCGGACCTGCCTGAGGAAAAGCATATCTCGATCCTAGCTAAATATATTTTTCTAAAGGATCTTCATATCGCACAATAAATTGTTTTGGGAAATACGGTTATTTTTCGGTATCCGGTGAAACGGCGACAGTGATTTCTAATTCACCGTGATTTTCACCAGTGATTTCTATCACTGCAGTGACTTGTATATACATAAATATTTAACTAAAAATGGAAATATAAAAACAGTTAGTGTCTGGCAACGAATACGAATATATTATTTATGCAGCTCTTATCGGTTTTCATTGACATAGAGCATAATATTTATTGATTTTATGAAAATAACTAATATGCTGCAAATTAAATTAACAGCAATAGTACAAAACCTAAATTTTTGGGCTCGTAACTCAAATAATATTATTATGAATTAATATTATAATTATTATTATGTAAGGTGTGACAACAACAATCTTAATGTGATATATTGCCATATTATTATGTAAAAATAATATCAAGTTTTAGGATTAATTCATTACCTACTTTCAAAAATAAAAATAAATAATATTTTTTTTTATTAATCCAACACCATTGTAACATTTTAACTTATAATCTCTTTGACTTGGCGGTGCCAGCCACCCGCCACGTCCAAACAATATAAATATCATATCAGCTAGTTTCTCATCACTGTTTTCCTTTAAATATTATTTTTTATTTTAAATAATATTTCATAGGTATATCATATTTCAATCGGCGCGATCAGCGATCGTCCAATGCGTGTCGTGTCGATGCCGATTGCAGTATTCGCTTCGATCACTGATCACCGTATTTGCAAAAAGTAAATCACTGGTAACGCCAGTGATTTTCCATTCACCGGTGAAATATCGCGGTTATTGATATATCGCCCAACACTAACAATAAACAAATTCTATTTTCTGATAGATAAGGCTTGTTCCAACACAGTTCGGTGCAATGACAGCTTGTGTTTTTTTACATATAGATGCGGATAACATAATGTATTTTATTTGTTAAACACGCTTTAATCACTTCATAAATTTTCTCCAATTAAAAACATTTTTACCCTTTTTTTGTTACAGATTAGTTAAGTCAATGTTACTTACTTTAGTTAAGAACTTTAACAGCCAGAACAAAACTCATTTATTTGAGACTCTTTGCTTTGGGATACGGTCAACTTCTTTAGTTGTCCAATAAATGGCAACACCTGTCCAGACATCTAATTGAAAAAGTATTAACGGTTCTTTATTAATTAACAGTATTAATACGGGCGATTTATAATAATTGATTCATTTTAATTGTCAGGTTAGCGAATGCGTTAGGGGTTAAGATTATTATGCATTTGTACTTGTTTAAAACTAAATTACCTTTTAAATAATAGCCAATATGTAATGTCAATTTATTTAAATATAAATGTAGTATCATTTGTCCAATATTCAAATCCCACTTTCATTATAATAATGCAACCACAATTCCGTAATTCACTGAAACCCGTAACAGCTGCCGTACAGGGGAGTATCAAGTATTCAGCATATTCGAGTTAGTATGGCTCTTATGACTGGGAACAATTCATGCACTATGTCACATCGTCACGATATGCAATCCTCTCTTAATAGGAAATGCTGCCATAACTCAAATTCTCTGACAGCCACATAATTCCACTATTATAATCTTAAAGACCAGAATCGGACTTGAAATTATTGTACAATCGGTCTTGTATTAATACTCTTGATTGTTACAGCACGTTTTTTTATGATAAGTTTTTCCAGATATTTTCCACACGTCATAAAATTCTAAAATTCCTAAATTTATATTATTATTATTTTTTAATAGGTAATAAAACCTAAAGCTTTCTAACAAAATTAAGTCGTTACGTATACCCAATTTAATTTCTTATAATTTTTGTATAATAATCGGCACATAATTATACTACTATTTGATTTGTCAGGCCTATTTGCAAATTTACACATCATGCCACTTCAAAACGTTCATAGGCAATTTTGCTAATGCGTGTAAAGGAGGCGGTCTAAAGTAACAATAGGTTTGTTCTTACATCAGTCAGGAACAGTTTGCAAACTGTCAGGCTCATGTGTAGGAGATAAAATCTGTTGAATTTTGTCTCATGCGCATGCTCTGACAGTTTGCAAACGGTTTCTAACTGCTGTAGGAACAAGCCTAATAAGCAAGATCGATGGGCCATTTCATCAGGAAATATTTACATGCCAGCATAAGTCAACTGATTAAAGAAAAAGAGGGCTCGTATAACACATCATTTTAAAGCTCCTGACGATTTCTTCACAACCCCAGAATATAAAGTTAATACCTTTACCTACTACAAAATGGCGGTACTTTGAAAATAACCTGTATACCTCATTTAGATGGCCATATTTCCGAATCTAATAAAGTTAGATACACTTAATGTGGTATTTTCTTAAAACTTCTTTAAAGATTATTTAATGGTAATATTGGTATATAATATAACAGGGTACGACAAAAAATATAGATTTTTTTAATGACGCACCCTGCATATTATACCACCAATAAAACCATATCTTAAAGACCTTTAAGAAAATACAACATTAGGTATATCTAACTATATTACTTTTGGAGATATGGCCATTTAAATCGAGTTCTTAGGTAATTTTTAAAGTACCCCCATTTTGTGGTAGGTAAAGGTATTTACTTTATATTCAAGGAGTTACAAAGTACTCGCCAGGAGCTTTAAAATGATATGCAACAAGACCCTTTTTTCAATGCATTTTTTTAAATAGCGCCCAACTCTCAGTTTAACATTTATATCTGTGATTTCTGGCCTAAAATTTGATTTATGTTTTTCGACGGAGAGGGTTGCAATCCCTCTGACTGTTTCGTCCAATGATCTGAAAAATAAATATGGATGAATGCAGCGAAAATCACAATAACCCCTACGTGGGCACTGCGCAGTACACTTGTGGGCATGCGCAATAAACATTTACTGACTAGCCGAAAACAAACAATAGGACCGGGTTTAACATTTTGTATATGATTCATTTATAAAGAAAATATACCAAGTAATTTTGGGGTATACATATTTAAATATTTTATTTTAAGTCTGTATTCGTCTTTCATAGCAGTCCCTAAAAAGTAAACCGGTTTTATATTGGGGACTATTTTTTGTTGTATATTTTTTTATTTTTCGGTCGTATCGCCGATTTTATTAAGATTTAGCAAACGAGAGTGCTTAGAAGCACTGATCTCAATTTAAATTCCATTTTATTGCTAAAACACCTTCTTTTTGATTCATGAGTACCCACTTTTACTTAACCTCAAACCTGCACGCTATTTTATGTATTATTATCTTCCTTCTTAACACTACCTTGACACAACAAAACTGAATAGTTGGTATTTTATTATAAAAGCAATTAGATTTGGTGTAACTTGTTTGAGGAATAAATCTCAATTCATAAACTGATATTTCGTTCCCGTTGGCGTAGCAGTTGTCGTTCAGTTAAGTTTGGCGTGTAATGCCATTGAAATTGTTTATTTTTGGGGTTAGGGCCAAACTGACCTCATATTTGTAATTGAAACCACAAAAAAAGCGAATCACAAATATTAAAATTGGTAATGTACCCAGTAAGTAATTATTGATTTAATTTGCCTACAAATGCCAACTTGAAATAAACTTGATAATGTAATAATCTTAAACTAGGCTTAAAGCGCAATGGAATCGCTTGGACTATTTAATTTTATTCAAAACATTCCACAGAAAGATACCTATGTTCCTTTTTTAACATACGAGCAATAAGCAATCTACAAGATATTATATGGTATAAATCTTCTTCAATATCACGAAGCGGCGTATCTTTTTTGTTTAAATTTCACAAGGGTGCTTTTTAGGTATTTTTTGTACTACTCTTTTTTAGTAAAATGAAATAGGCTTAGTATTATATTTCAATAACTTTTAAAGATATCAAAATCTAACATATGCCAATTTGTCATATTAAGAAGCAACTTTTTTAAGCAATTACATCAGCTCCAGTCAATTTTCCTACTTTTTGAGATACGCCACATCGTGATATTGCCGACGAAATTGCTTATGGCTACGTGTTATAACTTGAAAATATGTCAAATTATTTTGATTAAACTGCCATATTTTATTTTGTGTGATTATAAATGCATCAGTCAAATGCTAATACAGGGTGTCTGACTATATTTTAACCCATTTTGACCGCGAATAATTTTAGAACAAATAAAATTATCAAAATGCGGTGTTCTCAGAAAGCCTTAGATTTTTTAATGTTTCTTTTTATTACCTTGCCATTTGGTTGTGACATTTATTTCTTACGAAAACGGCTAATTTTCGTATATAGGGCAAGTTTGTTATTTTAAATGGAACGCCATGTATATTTTTCTATAATCCTTAAATACAATTTTTCCCGTTTAAAAAAAAATTAACCCAAACCATGACTATTTAAAAAAATAATGGATTTATTAATCTCTAAAATTGACTGCATGGCAATAAAGAGTATTATTTAAAACAGAAAATTTGCTACTTACTTATTGTTTAGTTTTGGTTAGGCAAAACTTAAATTAAACAAAAGTTAAAAAACACCAAGAATTACTCACAACTCACAAATAAAACACCAAATACCAAATACTTATACCTGATAATGGTCGACCGTAGACGGGAGATTGGATATTGGCGGCCGTCGGCGTCAATTTTACCTGGATTTTACGATCGGGAAATCCCAAATTATAAAATAAATTAGGATAAGTGTGACCCTGTCACCGCATAGGTAAACGTTTTCAGTGTTGCAACCACTATATTTATTAAAATACTGCTAATTTTGTCAATGTTGCCAACACTATATTGGGTTTTAAATAAAAAATGCTAACCTTTATAACAACTGCGCATGTGCAAAGGTGTACAGCAATTCTCCCAGTGTGGGGTAAAAAATTCTTGCGCAGGTCTATTGAAAATATATGGGGATCATTTTCTATTAGCAATCCTTTTAATTTTTAGATCATTGGTTTCGTCTGGTTTGGGCCATGAATGTCCCCTGAACCAGACGGTGCTATGAGGGCGGCTAAGGCGTCCACTTCTTGTGCTTTTAAGGGAGTACTTCCTTAGTTTCTTTATTTTGGTTCATATAAGTCCCACGTAGCGGAGGAAATAACTAAGCCACCTATAGCAGTGCTCCGCTTGCCATAGGAAGGCTTATTAAAACGGGTGTTACCTGGTCATTGCTTAAAATAAAATTAAGTTTTTTAAAAAACTTAAAATAAATCTGTATGATACAAATTTTTATTATTCCGATTTAATATTGTTTGTAAGTAGGATATTAATTAAAACTTTAGAATTTTATAAAGCTGCTTTGTTATAAGACAAATATACCATAACTAATCGTCCATGTAAGAATTTCTTATAGTATACCCTACAAGAGCCGTTATGTTAAATTTCAATAAAAGTGTAAAACAGATAGTTTAAAATGAAAAAAATTGAATAGGATGCCATGACTTGGTTAGTTCTGGTTATTTAGAATAAGTGCTCTTCACTCTTAACCAGTTTTTAATTTTTTGAAGCTACCCTATATACCGTAGAACTTTTAATAATGCTTACTATTTTTATTAGAATTTAAAAGTATGCAACTTTTAAAAATAATACAATGTTTTGACAAATTATCACCAAGTACCACCACGGATTGACTTTACAATAGCATAAATGGACCAAAAATGTGTGTATGGCAACTGCTTTTGCTTTTTAAAAAAACAAGATTTATGTTAAGATATTTTGTTTTGTACAAGGGCTCCACAAAGTACAATATTGTAAAAATGGTCAAAGAAAATACATATCTCAAATTTCACATGAAATAAACAGTTTTTTAAGTGTTTTTATGTTTTACACGTTTAATTTTAATTTTAACATTTTTGAATATAAATATGTTTAAAAAACATTGGCTTTAAATAAATCGTTTATTAAAACCAGGTAAATAACGTAAAAAATATGTAAAACATGAATTAAATAACATGATCCCGGAAAAAAGTTTTGTTTATTTTATTTGAAATTTCAGATATGGGATCCTCATTTAATTCTAAAAACCTTTTTATTTAACATTTTGCTGAATTACTAAAATTAAAGGCAGTTTTCTCTTGGTCCATTTGCACATTTTTGTACGTTTTGAAGCCCCTGTACAAAACAAAACAATGTTCTCAACTTAAATCTTGCTTTTTAAGAAGCAAAAGCAGTTGCCATACACGACTATCTTAAACATTTAAATTTTTGGCCAATTTATGCTATTGTAAAGTCCATTCGTGAACATACTGTATGAATTTTTTCCTATTTGTTGCCCACTTAATGTACTGTACTTTAAATTATTTTCAAATGTTCCATATCTTCTAATACTCCCCTTATTTATCAACCCCTTCGAAATAGGAAAATAGCGGATTGCTTTAGATATTCAATAGACCCTTAACTAACGATCTGTCAAATTAGTTACTTTCTAATACCCTGGCTTAAAATGAATAGAATACTGAATAAATTTGCTTGAATAGAGACAACTGTCAACTTTAAATTAAATCTTATTAGAATTTTTAGGCTTCAAAAATGCAACTGGCCGAAGTTTATTAAATCATTAAAAGCCATTTTATTTTGTTTTTAATAAAAGTTGATTTGCAATATTTTTATAACTTCAAAATTGTAATAACTCTATATTTTGTGCTTGTGGCTTATTGTGTTTTTACAATAAGCCCTTTAATTATGGTTTTAAGTTAAGGTAAAACTATAGTTTAAACAAAACTTATACAACCGAACTTTAATGTTGTTTTATTTTATTTTCATTATCGTTAACATTGGCAGTCCTTCCCCACCGTGGGCGTGGATTGAATACAACAGAGCTCTTAAGCTGTTTGTCGGCACATCAGACTTTAAAGTTTATGAAAGAATTTGTATTGTATTTGGCAGAGAACAAAATCACTGTTTTTACATGTAACGGTGCAAAAATCTCAAAAATTTTAACCATTTATCAAACATTTTTTTTTATTATAGAAATTGCAAATTCTATAGAAGTGTTATGTTCTTGTACAGACGCGGCGGGTTTTGTGATTTTATATGGGTGCCATGTGTCAAAAAAATTTTAAGAGCAAAAAAAAGTCATTACCTCTTCAAAATGCCAACTTACTAAAACTGTTCGTACACGTACGTATTCTATTTTTATCTAATAAAAAGTTAAAGAGAAGAAAAAGGTTTTTACCCCTAATACCAGAAAGTTTTTTACACTATTCTTTTCGCAATATGTATGCATTGCACCCATACATTTTACCTCTTTGGGTGCATAGGCCCCCGTTCACCTACTTACTCGCGGCCTCTGTTCTTGTATACTTATACAACAATAAGCATACCAGAGTGGCTTTCCAGGGACGCATATAAAGCGCTTCCGAGTAGCTTAAGAGCATTTCGTTCAACTTTATGGCGTTCCAGTGACGGAAAGTGTTATGCACCTGAACTACTCCGTTTTTCTTTCCTCTTCCCCCTCATGCACCAGCCCCTCTTTTGGTTTTTGTGCTTCAAACCCATTTTTTATTACAAATTCAACGATGTATTACATGTCATATTTGAATTTTTAGTTAAAAAAAATTGCATTTTTTCTATTTTTTCAAAAGTTATTTTTAAGTAGGTCTTGCAAACAAATGCTTGGACGTTAATACCTGTTACCGTATCTGCAACATAATTAATTATCATTATCGCAATACGCATTACTAGAGTCAATAAAATCCGCGTGTTAAGAAAATATCAAAACATTAAGAACGTTTGTGGTTTAATATGAGGTGTGGAATTTTAGGAACTAAAATACCAGGTCCATGTAATTACCATAATTCATTAACTGCAGGAATGATACCTTCATTTATATTTGCAGCACAAATGTAGCATGTTAGCATGTCAAACTAATCTTTATGGCTATAATGGCCATCCTGCATATTTGACCGTAATAATACAATAAGATATTAGCTATTTACCAATAAACAATAATAGAGACAACAGTAAAAATAAGAACAATTGCTCTAAAAACAACAACTCGACAAGCAGGGTAATAAGGACAAATAATATTTTATATTGATATTAAATTATGTTACAGATACGATAACAGGTATTAACGTCCAAGCATTTGTTTGCAAGGCCTACTTAAAAATAACTTTAAAAAAATAGAAAAAATGCAGTATTTCTTCAAACTAAAAATTAAAATATGACATGTGATATATCGTTGAACTTGTAATAAAAAATGGAATTAGATACAGGGAGTACTTTTTTTCGAGCCATATAAAAAAATAAAGTTGATGATGGTTTCTTAAAAACGAAACGTCGGGTATAAAATCTAAAAATACCATCATGTAGTAGCTAAAAAGTGCCAATGAAAAAGTGTTATTAGTTTTTTTATATCTCTTTAAATAAAGTCAGAAAAAAATAAAATTGATATAGTCAAATTTTCGTTTCTGCCAAATATCTCAGCAGGCTATGGAAATTTTTCAAGTTTCTAAACGGCATGTAAATAAGCTTTAAAAACACAACTTTTTCACTAATTTAACCTAAGCTGTATTTCCAATAGGTACTGAGACTCCCATGCTTAGGATCCTTATCTTGGGCACACTTTATTTTTCAATTAGTTATTAGCAACAATAAAGCTTTTTTCCTTTTTTTTCACCTTTTGTAGTATTTTCAAGAAAAAAATCCACTTTATTGCATATCCATGAAGCAGTCAAGAAACAAGACAAAATTTAAGAACACCATATTTAGTAAAATTTGTACTTCATAACTTTAAAAGTTACTGCTGATACTTGTACATAATTGTCAATATTTATCATATTTAAAAAATATAATTTTCAATAAAATATCCCGTGTTTCTTGTGTGGTCCAGGGATATGTAATTAGGTGGGTTTTTTTCTTGAAATCTAAGCAACATGTAAAAAATGACAGACAAAAACTGTATTTTTGTTTGCCTAAGTTAAAAAAAAATAAAAAAATACACAAAACTAAGTGACGTACATTTTTTTTGTACTATTTTTGTTCAGGTGTCATCCGAGGCGCAAAGGGGCTTGATAAATTTAATTAGGTTAGGAGATAAATATGTTTTTTATGGCTGTAAATAACACCGCTAAATTTCATAAAAAGCGTGTAATAAATTTTTTAGATATTAATACTAAAACGAAGTTTAACACTGCGTATCTTAAAAACAATGTATTTTTAAACCTATGTATGTTCATGTAAACTTTTTTATAGAAGTAGCCTTACATGTTCTTACCTAAATAATAAAACAACTTGTATAGGCTTTTTGTCTTTAAACTATTTTTTAAAAAATCTCTGCTTATATAAAGGGTGTAACAAAATGTTCCTAAAATAATTAAAGAGCAGGTTCTACATCACGAAAATTATAAAGAAAACTTTATATAAACATGGGACCCGCAAATTTTTTGTTCTCAAGATACAGGGTGTTAAACTTTTCCCAAAACTTAAAGAATTTTGAAAACACTTTCTTATTTTAGTAAAAATTGTTAGACCGATATAAACCCTATTTAAATAAGTATTTAGTGTTGTTGTTTCATAATTGCTAAAAAAATTCTAAAACCTATTTTTTTTAGAAAATATTTCCGCAATGCTTCTTTTATGGTCTAAAAATATGCCATTAAGTGGATTTGTTTCCTCTAAAACTTCATTAGATGCGAAAAAAAAGAAATATTAGAGCTGTATCTTTAATGCTTAATCTAAAAAAAGCACACAAATGTTATACAACATACAATTAAAGGTGTACCGTTTTTTGTTAGAAGTATTTTTTCAATTGCTGCTCGACACGCCACAGAACTTACTAAATGTAATTAAGTAAGTGATAAATTACCTTCCTATCTCTATAAATAACATTGCCAAAATAAAAACAAAATTGGGTAAAGTATAATTAAGATATTTAAAAAATACGAGTTTAATACCCTGTACCTTAAGAACGAGATATATGCGGACCCATGTTAAAAAAGTTTTTTTCATAAATTTAATAGTAGAATTTGCCCTTAAATTTTCTTAACAACAATCTATTACGCCCTGTATATTTTACATACCTAATTAATACCGTGCATATTAAGATCGTTATGTTATCACAGGGCATTTTCTTAGGTAGTTCCTGGTTTTCAAATCACAAATCATTGTGTTACATTAAAAACTTGAGCTATTTTATAATGGTGAATACTAGACTGGGCCAATATAAACAATTTTTGTTTTTTAAAAATATATCAAAAATATTATTATGAGGTTTACCTTTGTGACAGTGACATCGTGACAGTGTCGTGGCGTGTCTTGGAGAAACTTTGAAGACCAAAAAATCCCACTTTCCAAAAACATTGTTTTTCTTATTTTAGCAGTGCCTTTTTCCTTCTTATCAAACAAAAGGGCCCAATTTTTTAAATTTAACCGACAATTTTACAGTTTTATACCACTCATTTTTGCGTACACACATTTGGGGGCCCCTATAACCCGGGGGCACCATATCATTAATACGGCTAATACAGCCGTAGCTACGCCCCTGCTTTGCGTCTTACAATTTTTTGAAACCATTCTTTTTTAATGCAAAACTTGCAAACTTTTAATTTGAAATTTTTTTCCAATACGTATTTTTAAAGAAAATTAAATTATTTACAAAAAGTTGGATTTTCGTTACTGCCACAAATATTAATATTTAAATAAATTTCTTTTGGATTCAACTTGGAAGTCAAATAACTTTTAAAGAAGTAAATTTATTTAAAAATATTAGAAGACCTTTTTGTAGCGCAACCAATTTCTTTTAAAAGTGTTTATAGGATATATTTAAATTTTGATAGTTGTAGTAGTAACAAAAATCTAATCTCAAGAAACAAAATTGGGGTCTGGTAAAGATTAGGTATCCACAAATTTCGCGTTTTTGAAACTTCCAACTAAAAGTGTTTGGTTTATAAAACAGTTTAAAATAAAAAAATCGTTGAATGAACTGTTTTTTTCATTAAAGTATAATTAGAAAAGTAAGAATTTTGTATACACTTTGATGCCAAAACTCCCTATTATTACCCGTTTATAAACTCTAAAACAGTCTTTTTGCCCCGTTTTAAAAAGTGTATATTAGTCGCAGGCATAATTAAAAAATAAAAAAATGATTCAACTAACTAGAAGTAACCTGACCACCACTTAAAATAATTTATCTTCGAAAAAAAATTCCAAGTACCAAAAGAATTTAATAAGGTCAAAAATACTTCCCAACACTGTACACGACCAGTTATGTTTAGATTTTGGGTTCCGTCACACTATACGGAAACACGATTTTCACTTTCTTTTCAAAACTAAACAAAAAAGGGCCTCTCAAATAATACATTTCACGAAAAAAAAATGCGGGTATTTCTTTTTTGTATTAAAAACTAAGTTTAAAAGTCGCAAAATTCATACAGTGTTGCCATACAGGTATATTAGTCCTAAAAACAAATAAAAGATATGTTAAGATG
The DNA here is from genome assembly GCA_014170235.1 of Listronotus bonariensis. Lineage (NCBI taxonomy): Eukaryota > Metazoa > Arthropoda > Insecta > Coleoptera > Curculionidae > Listronotus > Listronotus bonariensis. The sequence goes on from JACEGR010001465.1 coordinate 149,047, forward strand.
GACCTAACAAAACCTACTAGAACTTGCTAAAACTAAGCATAACTTAGCAGAAGTAACAAGAACTATCGTTGACTAACAAAAACTAACCTGTTCACCTAACCCCAACACAAATTTAAAACGACACAAAGTTGATGTATCTTATAAAAATAAACAACTTGGCAACATCGGTTTTCCAAATACTCCTAACCCTAAATCACGACGGTAAACTAAACTATGCATTTTCGTGTGATTTTCGTATTTAAACAATTTTTTTATGTCTTTATTAAAAGTTTTTGCAAATTTCCGCCTTTTATTTGATTTGTTAGACCGTGTTTTACCATAAAGATAAATAAAACATGCAAAAATTTTAAGTTATAGTGTTTCCGTATAATGTGACGTAACCAGATTTTGTTGTGCTCTTGTCATAGAGTTGTCATCATTATTTAAAATTTTACATTTTTATTATTTTCGACAAAGAAGCCATTATATTAAAGCATTATTTTAAGGATGTGTTTACAGCTAATTAAATGAATATAATTCGCAACAAAAGTATATACTTTCTATTGGCCTGTTAATATATAAATGAAGGCTAAAGTGAAATTAGTTAATCACCCAGAAACTGCTAAAAGTAAGTCTTATAAGAAAAAACTCGTCCATCCTTATTATATTAAAAATTGACTATTTGACAATATTCTTCCAAATTTTTTTCGAAAAATGATAATCCTATGGATTATCTTTTTATTTTTTATTAATCTTTACCAGAAACTAAAATTGAATTGAAAAAATTAGTCAAAGCTCATTTTCCAATATTTAAAATAGTCGATTTTTATTGGCCCAATCTAGTAAATACATATTTTATAACACAACACAACTTTAATAATGCATATAATGCAATATACATTCCGGATTAATAAATTTTATTGCAGCAACTAACTATAACGACTTTTCCTAATGCAAAAAGCAATAAAAATACTCATTATTCTACCCTATTGCCGACATATACCATCATTAGGATTATTTTATCGCAACTATTAGTAATTGAATTTGCCAAATTGGAATACCAAGTGTGAAATGTTCACCAGTTAAGCTTCTAGGGAGATTCTCTTAGAAATGTAACAAGACACGAATTTTACCAACTAGATTTATGTAGTTCTAAGGATAATGAAAAACCCACAACACCTTTAATAAAATTAGTAAAGACTTTGGAATTAAAATTACTGATTTTTTAAAAATTGTGGTTTCAGTATGGGTTTAAGCGAATAATAGCTAATTGGCTTATTATGATAATAAACTTAATTTATATTAAAATAAATATTTACTTATTTTACGTTTTAATTGTTGTACAAGGTTTTTCTTTAGTAGCGTTTTGCCAGGAAAGACAAGGAAGGCATATTTGTACATACAGTGCGTCCAATCTAATTTGTACACATTTTAAATGTCTATAACTTTTTATTTCTTAACTTAAAAAAATGATCCAAAAACCAACTTGTACACTGAATTATCAAGTTTTTTCTGTTATAAAGATTACACAAAATAATTTTATTAACAGAATATATTGACATAACTTACTTTTTATTAAATGGTACACCCTGTATATTATACCACCATTAAAATGGTATTTTAAAGAGCTTTATAAAAATACTACATTTGATATATCTGTATTTAATAATTTCGGAAAGATGACCATTTAAATCTGAAAATATTATATGTAATTTCCACTATACCTACCTAAGCTTAGATTGTAGATATAATGGAAATTATATCTATTATTTTTTGATATAATAGTCATATTTCAGAAACTATTAAAGATAGATTTATTAAACGTAGTATTTTTATAAAGTTCTTTAATAGACCTTTTAATGGTGGTATATTATACAGAGTGTCCCATTTAGAATAAAGTAAAGTATGTCAATATATTCTGGTAATAAAATTGTTTTGTATAATCTTTATAACAGAAAAAACTTGATAATTCACTGAGTAAGTTGGTTTTTAGAATTACTTCTTGAAGTTAAGAAATAACAAAGTTATAGACATTTAAAATGTGGACAAGTTATGTTGGACGCACTGTACATACAGAGTACAGAGTGTCCGGATTTCATTGCATATTGCAGGGTATCTCGGTTATAATTAAAGATAGAGACTTGCCGTGTCGCGAACTGTTGCAACTTTGTGATGAAACAAAAATGACACTAATAGTTATTTATTAGATAAGTGAGTTATATTACATATAAGTCACGCAAGAAAAGTTTAACTCTCGAGCCTGAAGGGCGAGAGAGGTAATTTTCTTAAGTGACTTATATGTAATAACTCACGTGTCTAATACAAAATTTTATCCAACACTTTCGTATAAATCGTTTTTAATATCGAAAATAATTTGAAAACGTCATCCATTATTTGTTACTTGTCATTGTCAACACCAGCAACAAAATTTTGTATTTTTTGGAAAACAAGCTTGTTTGGTTGTAATGCATTTTGTTGGTAACTACGGTAGTGAGCTAAAGGGTACTTTAGCTCACTAGTGACTTATAGTACACTTTATATTCTCAAAATCTGATCAATTATGTAGATATTATATGTACGTGTTGGATAAAATTATTTTTTATAGTTATTTATTAGATAAGTGAGTTATATTACATATAAGTCACGCAAGAAAAGTTTAACTCTCGAGCCCGAACGGCGAGAGAGGTAATTTTCTTAAGTGACTTATATGTAATAACTCACGTGTCTAATACAAAATTTTATCCAACACTTTCGTATAAATCGTTTTTAATATCGAAAATAATTTGAAAACGTCATCCATTATTTGTTACTTGTCATTGTCAACACCAGCAACAAAATTTTGTATTGTCTATAATTCACTAGTGAGCTAAAGGGTACTTTAGCTCACTAGTGACTTATAGTACACTTTATATCCTCAAAATCTGATCAATTATGTAGATATTATATGTAAGTGTTGGATAAAAGATTTTTAAGAGCCCTTTAAATTTTTGATATACAGAGCGAAATACTTTTTTTGGACCCACCTTGTATTTTAGTTGTCCTATAACCTACAACAAAAGTAAAATCTGACATTGGTAGATATTTTACGTAGAACCCAGTGGTGTAGTTAGATTTTTTTTAAAACTATATTTTTCGAGATATGAACCAAACATATGATTTTTGTATGGAACACCCTGTATATTTCTTAAATATTAAATATTCTTTAAGAGTCATCTTTCGTGACATCAAAAAATAGCAACAGATCGTAAAAACTGCAAATCTCTGTCCTTAATAATAATCGAGATACCCTGCATTTGCAACGAAATTTGTAAAATATATAATAAATATAATAAATATTATGTATATAATAATGTAATAATGTTAATCTATGAAAATTTAAATGAGGTTTATATCCAGTTTTAAAATTTTTACTAAAATAGGTGTTTTTGAATTTTTTCATTTTTTTGTACCATTTTAACACCCTGTATCTAACCCCAGTTTATATGAACTTTTCTTTATATTTTATGATCTAGATTCTGCCTTTAAATTTTCTTAAAAACATTCTGTAATACCCTGTATGTTAGTTAAACTACCAATGGCTAGTTTTATATTCGTAACTTTCTTTACGGTTTAATTACAAAGCGTGTTTTAGTAAAAATACATTTTTAAAACATTTATCCCATACATTTTTAAAGAATATCCCATAGGGACCGTGACGTCCGCACATTATGGGGAATTATGGAGTCGATTTGGAATCCAGTACGCGTGCAGGGAAGGGCCTTAGGATTTAGATAACAGTTTTATGGCTCATCACTCCTGGGAACAACCTTGACTCGTATTTATAAAGAGAGCTTTTCTTATCTTTATCAGACAGATATATTAACCAAAAAACAACCGATTGAATAATAGATTCCTTGTGCTGTTTATTTAGTCCACTATATTTATTTATTACAAAATTATTAAGAAAACTAGAACCAAATACTACGTTTTGTATATTAAGCATGAAACTAACAGTGGCGATGCCAGGGGGGCTAGGGGTGGCCCGGGCCACCTCTAAAAAATTGGTCCACCCTCTAAGGTTAAACATAACTAAGGGACAGAAAATACGTTTATCGTAAAGTAAGAAATTTTATGGTTTTTATCGGTAAGGATCTTAAAAAAATTTAGCCACCCCTAAAAACGTTTGGTTTCCCCTTAGCCACCCCTAAACCAAAAAACTGGCATCGCCACTGGAAACCAAGTCAAATTTTATTGTTCTTTTTTATGACTAAAGCTGCATCAATATTCTGAGTAGCTCCTAATGTCCCTTAATTTATTATTAGTTAATACAAACAAGACAAAAAGTCAGAATTTTCACCAAAACACTAAAATTTTCTAACAAATTTTAAGTAAATAATTGCAAGAACTGAAAAAAATAAAATAAACTAAAATGCCAAACTGGCGAATAATGTGCATTTTTTGTAAATATTATATCTAGATACAACCGTTAAAATATGACCCAACAAACGTAAAAAGTGAAAAAAATTATAGTAGAATAAAACACATTCAAAAACGTAGAGAAAATATCAAAAATTTAGGGAAAAATATATAGAAGGGGAGAGGGGTAGGAGTTAAGTAAAAAATGCGATTTTTCTTGATTTCCGGCAAAACTAAAAGTCATGGATGGAAAAAAGTTAAAAGGCAAAGTTGTAGGCAATAAAGATGTCTACAACTTCTGAATGTTTTCTCTTTTACATAACCTCAAAATTTATGTAAAAAATTGAAATATTCAAGGTTTTGGTCTTTTATTTTTATCTTTTACAAAAATATATTATTTTCATAAAATTTTTCTGTAAACGTACCCTTGCATGTCCTTAATATACTGTAAATTTTTTGGCCTAAAATATTTTTTTTCCTACATTATTTTGACTAAAAATCGAAAAAGCACCGCTATTTTTAATCAAAAATTTACGTGTCAAAATATCGACATTTTTCAAAAAGTAGGTGGTCGTTTTTTTCGGTAAAATCTTTACTTCCTAATGGTGAAAAACTATACATTAAATGGTAAATGTTGTCAAAAATGCAAAATTCGATCCGATTTTTTTAATCATTATTAGACGAGAGTTGATAATTTTTGAAAACAAAAAAAAATATAGAAAGATGAAACCCATTGAAAAATGTAGAGAAAATAACACAAATTAAAGGAAAAATAAATTACAGGCGATCTGAGGTCGAGCAGTGGAAATGGGTGCGTATTTTAGGGTAAAAACGGTTTTTGTCGATTTCCGGAAAAATTACTAGTTCTATGGAAAAGTTACCGCGGTAATGTATATTTTTTTACACCATCAAAAAGTAGAGATTTTAACGAACAAAAGGCCTACCGACATTTTTGAAAAAGCCGATATTTTAACACGTGAATTTTTGATTAAAAATAAGGGTGCTTTTTCGATGTTAAGTCAAAATAGGCTAGAAAAATTATTTAACTTTCAAGAAATTACAGTGAGTTTCGGACATACCAAGTTAAGTTCTCAGCAAATTTAGTATTTTTTTTTGTTATAAAAGATAAATATAAAAACCAAAAACTTGGTTATTTAAAATTTCTACATAAATTTTAGGGTTATATAAAAAAGTGTAAATACAAAAGTTGTAGATCTCGTTACTACCTACAACATTCTCATAAATTTTTTGTAGGACTTGTAGTTTTGCCGGAAATTGATAAAAACATTTTTTCCTTAAACTTCCCTCCTCCCTCCTAGACCTCAGATCGCCTGAAATTTATTTTTTCCGTTTATTTTTGTTATATTTTTTACCTTTTACAATGACTTTCATCCTACTATATATTTTTTTTCGTTTCCAAAAATATCTACCCTGGTCTAGATATAAAAAGTCGATTGCAATAATGTACCTTCGGAAAACGGAAATGCCTAATACCCAATATAAATTTTAAATCGTCCATTACGTTAACCAACTCCCCAGTGGCTCGTTTGCAAGTCAATTTTTTTAATGACTATCTGTATTATTATTCCGAGTAGCTCCTTATGCTTCCATTATCAATTATTACAAACAATATAAAAGGCCACAATTTTTACCAAAACACTTTATTATTTACATAAACAATTACGTAAATTATTCAAAAAACTAAAACAATAATTATTTTAAAATATCAACCAGCGACGATTTTAAAAACAAACAAAATAAATAAATGATTTTCAAAAATATGTCGTAACGCAGATTAACTAAAATACAATGGAACAATAAAAAAAGTGGAATATACGGGGTATCCATAAATTACGCGTCAGTAATTTCGGTGGTCGATTTTGCACAAAAAATTAAAGCAACAACTTCTATACAATTTTTTCAAAAACTCAACAATAATAGAGATATAGGATGTTGAAAAAAATGTTGTTGGTTATTGTTTTAAAACCTTTTTTTTTTCTAGTTTACTGATTTTTGCCAAATTTTCCATAAATATCACTAATAATTCTTTGTATTCACCCTATTAATTTGACGCCAATAGTCAATGCCAAACGGCTTAAACTGTCCTTAACTTTAGAAAAATGAATTTGAAATTTTTGGTTCAATCCTGTTATAAATTTGGATATAAAATAAATAAAGAGCACTGAATATCTTTAAAAAGGTTTTTTGTTGCATTATTAAAATAAACGATTTCCGAGAAAAACGACTTTACAATAACGTTCGTTTAATTAAAAATTCTGATTTTCAAAATTAACAAAGCAAGCCTTGAAAAAAACCTTGTTTATGAGTAATTTGTAATTAATATGTGTGCAAAATTTGGCGAAAATCAGTACACTAGAAAAAAGTTGTTAGAAAAAATAACAAAAAATGTTTTATTCTGTATCTCCGTTAATTTTGAGTTTAAAAAAATTGTATAGAAGTTTGTTGCATTAATTTTTCGTGCAAAGTCGCCCACCGAGACTCCCTGTATTTAAATAAAGTTTTCGAAAAACAAAAAATGCTTAATGCCCAATATTAAATTTGAATCGCCCATTACTTCAACCAACTCCCTTGCGGTTCGTTTTGCAAGTCAAATTTTAATTTTCTTTTTCATGACTGAGCCGTATTATTATTCCGAGTAGCTCCTAATGCCCCTATCATCAATCAATACGAACAGCACAAAAAGCCACACGATAAACTCATTTCGTTATGAATGGCCTAAAACTTTTAGTTTACATAAAACGTAGATACCGAAGCGAATAAACTTTTATCTATACAATATATTGCGCATTCTATGTTCCGAATATACAGGAAGTTTAACATAAATTTTGTTTTGATAAATATACCTACGTATCAGCCCGCACGAACATTTCTATGTATTTACCAACCATAATAATATGTCGTTTGGCTTGTGTTGATAAATTTTGTTTGAACAGTCAGTACCCACGACGGTTAGATAAAATAATAAAATATTAGACAACGTTTTACTTTGAAAGCCTTTGCATATTTTAAATAATTTAAAAGTTCTTTCAATGCAACCCACATTTTTGTATAAATGAAATAAATATAGAAATCCAGCGGCATCTTGATAAATAAGATCAACAAATACATATTTGTCGGTACTCACGCCATTTTGTAACTACTACTAACTAACATAATACAATATTATTCGTAAAAATACTGACACAGCAGATCTTATTTCATTTGTTTTACTTAATTAAAATCTCAATTTTCATTGTAAAAGAATATACAGGGTGATCACTTTTAAGTCGGCACTATTGCTAACTTGTTTTTTAGTGTATTCTGTATTATTTAAAAATATATATTTTATTAACTAGCATACAAACGTATTTAAAAGTATAGGGGTTGCCATTATACAAGGTGTGTCAAAAATTTTGAGGTTATTTTTAAAATTAAATATGGCCTTGACCTAATTTTTTAGAAAACTCTATGGCTTAGAAAACCCTATGGCGATACCTTTGTTTAAACACTATCTTTAATATAAAACAGTTTTTATTCGGTAAACAGATGGGTGAAAGTCGCCTTCTATTGGGATCTCGTTCTATTTACAATCTCCTATGGATGATGTGACTTTCACTATTAAAAAAAAACAGAGGATAATTGAATAAAAACTTTATTGATTTATAAGGGTTGGTGATTACCTAAGTATAAATTACATACCAGTTTTCGTGTAGCAAAATTCATGTTAACCAGTGTTATTTACATTATGCAAATAGTAACATTTTCTGACCTTAACTTAACGCGTCCCGATATTGGCGGGACAGTCCCGCTTTTGGAGGATTGTCCCGCGTTCCACCGATTTTAGAAAATGTCCCGATTTTTTGAAAATGTCTCGACTTGTGGTGAGAGAGAGGGTTTTTCGCGGAAGTGAGGATTGAGGACCTTAGGGGATAAAATATAATTTCCTTATAAAGTGTTTTAAAGGTAAGGACCAAAAAATTTCATCTAATTTCACTTGTCCCGAGTTTCATGATTGAAAATGCGGTCACTTTACCTTAACTATAATAACTATCTTTCAGTCTATTTTGATCATTTTAAAAGAAATTAACCAGCTATTAGCCTAAGATAACTTTTTTAATGAACATCAAGTTATTACTTACTAGACCTTTTAAAATTTTAAAATTATTTCGGAAAAAAGTCTTAAATTTCTTTACAAGTTAAACATCTTAATCCATAAAATCTCATTAAATTTAACTCTCGTATTCAACTAACTAATAAATTGTGATGTCAACTAAAGAAAAGAAAATTTATGACTTTTGGTATAAAGTATAAAGTATATCTGCTTAACAATGTGCTCGAAAGCTTAGACCAGCAAATCTGAAATTCTCTTATAAATCAATGTAAAATTGAACGCTTTAAAATTCGTGGTTTTTAATTTATTTTTACTGCAAAGAATAATTTGGGGTAAAACAAGGATTTGGTTTTATTTTATAAGTATACATTAAAAACTTAAAATATCGTATTTTAAAAAATTGGATTAGTGATTCTATTGCAAAAAATCTTAAATTTTTTCAGCCACTTTTATGTGCAGAAAGAGCTATATTTTTTTCTGTATGTTTCACATAAAAACCGACCTTTCTTGGAAAAAATTAATTATCAATTTTCTCCGCTCGTTATTATCTACCAAATATTTTTCAAATTACATATTGCGTTTACTTGAAAACCTTATAACTTTTTGTTAAAGATATTTTTAAATTTTTTTATAACACATTAACTTTGTAATGTATTTACGTACATACAGGCTGTTATAAATTCAAGGATCACCATTACTATCTCGGGAATAGTAAGAGATACAGGTTTAATTAAATTGGGACTAAGTTGCTTATTTTTATGCTTAACAATAATCAGTTTAAAAAAAATAATAAAAATTTGCAGCCGTTTCAAATTATCCGAAATTTTGCGAAACAATTTTATTTTTTCCATGCTTTATTTGAAAAGATATTTTTAAACAAATGTCACATTATTATTGCTACTTTTTTCTTTTTTTAATGATGCTATTAAGCCTAAGATCCGACGTTTCGTCATTGGGCCTCATTAACTTTGTTTCTTTAAATGGGCGGTTTATTCGGTTTAGAACTTAATAAACTCGTATTTAAATTCTAAATTTGAAGACATATCATACTTTGCTTTTATTTATGCTATGTTTTAAATCTAAAAAATCCTATTTACTATTTCTCCATGAAAAATAACGCTTTTATTCCAAACGTTCGGTGACATTTTTATTTGAAGATGGTGGGCATCAATTTTTTTTTTCACTACTAATCAATAATAATCTTTTTTACTATTTTTTTTATATATTTTAACTAACAAGCTACAAGAGTTAATGTAATTACACACATTTATTTATACGTGTTAAATTATATATTTAATTTAATCAAGCGCCCCCATCAACTTTATCTCATAGAAAGATGGATGCATATTACCTGCGAACGGAAATTTCCCTAACGTTTGAGATAATATCGTACTTAAGAGAGAAAAATGATTGCTGGTTTTTCGGTTTAAAACATCACATAAATGTAAAATGTAATGTCGTTGGATTAAGAATTAAAATTGGGATTTATTAAGTTTAAACCAAATTCTCTTTACATTTAAAAGCAAAGGTGGTGATGGCGACTCAAAGACGAAACGTCGGATCATAAAGTTCATAATATTATTTTATAGAACAACAAACAGTGGCAACAACAATGTAACATTTAAAAAAAATCTCTTTAAGTAAAGTTAGAAGAACATAAAAACTATTTCGCAAATTGAGTTTTTTTTTCAGATATTACCGGAGCGGCTGCAATTTCTTAAATTCTTACAACGGATTACTGTTAAGCATTAAAATGCGCAAATTTTCCCCAATTTAAATAACCCTGTATATCTTACCGTACCCGAGATCCTAACGGTGACCCTCAAATTTAAATTATTTTTTAATAATGTATCAATCTTCCAATTTGTTTTAACCTATTTCTGGGATAAATTACATAATATGTTTAATATTATTTGCTTTTGTGTGTAAGGTAAACAATGACAAAAATAGTATTGTTTTAACTTAAAAATTAATCTAATAACTTTCAAGGGTAACAGCAAAAGTAACTATTTTAAAAATATTATGTAGAAATATTAAAACAAAATAAATAATATATCGAATCAACATAACCGGACTTGAAAAAGTGGTCTGGTTATTTAATTATATTTTGTTTAACTCGCTTTAACAGGGAATTAAAAAAGAAGATTTTACTAACCAGAACTAACCATAACCCAACAGCAGACGTTTTAGCCCTAGACCGTCTGCTGCCGTCGCCGAAAACAATTCGGAAGTCTAGCTCGTCTGCGGTTACTGAATATGTAATCAATCCGGACATCCTGAACACTACTCATTTAATAGGGTAGAGAACGGTAAAACATATTTTAAGAGTAATGATTTCGGTCATGTTTAACTCTAAAAACCTTTAATCAGGTAAAATCATATTTAAAGTCTTTTTTAAAGAATTTATGATATTTACTAAAGTTAATTTCCATAAAAAAATTTTTCAGTGTATGACAATTTGTACCACGCAAACCAGAGTTGAGCAGTTAAAACAATGTTATTTCAACCTAATTCGCTTAAGTCCATTGTAATAATGGTATTGTTTTCCGCAGTGCATGCAAAATATTTGTAACGTGCATGTCAGGTAAGCAAATGACTCGCTATTATAGCAATTTATAAATTTCCCCTTTTTATAATTTGGATTAAATTCATATTACACTTAGGTAGCATATTACGTAAATTATAGTATTTTGTTGGGTAACTTAAAGTGTCTATTTCGTATCAAAATAACATAATTTATTTTAAGCAAAGCAAATTAGTATTTATTATTATATTTTTTTTTTTTTAAATGGGTTTTATTATTTTTGTAGATAGCTCAAAATCAGTTAAACTGAAGTCCACTTCTTAAAATTTCAAAGGACAACGAAAATCTGCAAACCTTAGAAATTCAAAGTAAACTAATGCCCATAAAAATTCAAGAATAAAGTAAATAATAAAATACATTTATTTAAAAATGGAATTCAGCCCAACTGCTTCTGATGTACCGAAACAAGGTTAAAAAATAGGGTGGGGTTAGAGAGGGGTTCTAACACAATTTTTTTTTATCGTAGCGTTTTAACCGTTTCAAGTAGATATTTGAAACAATTTCAATGTAAGTACTATTATTATATAGTGTGTCCGCCTAAGTTCTTTACATCTGAAATACCTTTTTATTGCTAATTTTACGAAAAAATCTTTATATAAAGTTCTACATAATCTAAAACCTAAAATGCAATCATTAGGTATTCATTTTTTTAGTGGTATACAAGGTATGTCAGAAAGTATGAATTTTGTTGAAGAAAGAAGTACCTTATTTTTTAAAATATCGAAAATTGTTATTAAGGAAAAATGTTTAGCAATAAAAATAACTTTGAAATAAACAAACTGGTTCATTTCTGTGACTTTTAACTGTTTAAAAAATCTTAAAATATAACATTTTAAAGTAAGTATTAACAAAGTACAAATTTTTATCTTTATATCATAATTTTTTTTGAGATACCTCGTATACTGCTGAAAAAATAAATATGTTTTGATTGGTTTTTAGGTTTAAGACAATGCAGAACTTTTTCTAAAGAATACTTTTTCGTTAAAATTACTAATAAAAGGCTTGGCTAATTTAAGCATAAACAGAGAGCGTTTTAAAATGGTAGCTGATAATGAATGGGCAAGGCGCGCTGTTATTTCTAACGTTTAATAAAATGTAGACAATAACATAAAAAGAAAACTGCAGTGATAACGCAGAAAAAAAATATCTGCCAGTTTTATCTAAAAAGTGATGATATCCCACCAAAAACCTAAATGTGCAAAAGTTGAGTCCAGTTTAATGCTAATATTATGCTTAGCTGTTGGCTTTGCCGAAAAAGAATAGAGATCTAAATTAGTGCCAAGTTCTATACCAAATTCAAATATGTATGAGATCTATTACGTTTGATTTGACCAGTTTTTATCACACTTAAAAAATATACCGGGTGGTGCATCGCCGGGCAGGACATAGGAAATCCCATGTAATTTTTAATTGGGTCAATTATTGACTCCCCTAATTATTTTAGAGAAAAATTCTATTAAAGTTTATTGAAGAGCATGCAAATCTACGTCCATGGTAAAAACATGAAATTTTTCGATTAACCCGTTTGCTAGTTAGATGCTAATATACTTTTAAAAATTGTTACATTATTATCGCCTCATATTTATGAACAACAATAAAAATACCAGTTAGTGCGACATACCGTTGTCATTTTGAAATTTAGTGCTTTATTATTATCAAAAAATCGTATAGCGAAAAGATTAACCGTGAGTTATACTACTGAAGAAAAAGTATTGATGATTAAATGGTACTATCAAGGAAATAGTTACCAAAAGGTGTCAGACATGTTCGCTGCTCAGTATCCGAATAGACCGATACCCGGAAAATCAACAGTCGATAGGACTATCAAAAAATTTGAGACCAAAGGCACAGTGATAAATAACTGCAGATGTGAAGCTAGGAAGTATCAAAGAGAAGAAAATGTAAGAGATGATAGAGACTTAGACATAGAAAAGGATCAATCAACAGGGCTCCGGATTTTGAAAGGGCATAAATACATTTCATACAAATATGAAAGACAGAGCTAAGGGATGGGGATGAAATACGACGGCAGGAATTTTGTTTTGACATGATGGAAAGGGCAAACATGGACAGGGAATTTTTAAGAAATATTTGTTTGACTGATGAGTGCACATTTACGTTAAACAATAAACCCAATCATCAAAATTACCGATACTGGAGCAAAGAAAACCAACACAGATTTGTCGAAACGAGGACGCAATATCCACAGAAAGTAAATGTTTGGGCGGGGATTTTCGGACAACATATTATTGGACCATTTTTTCTTAATCAAAATTTAAATGCAGAATTTTATTTGGAACTACTCGAAGAACTAATTTTACCCGCTTTAAATGATGTATACAGGGAAAATCAGGAAATTTGGTACCAAATGGATGGCTGCCCGGCACATAATACCCTGGCTGTTCGGGAATGTTTACACAATGCTTTTAATGGAAATGTTATTGGCCTACATCACACTATAAATTGGCCAACCAGGTCTTCTGATAATTCGCCAAATGACTTCTTCCGTCTGGGGCCATTTAAAAAGCATGATATACAAGGATAAAAATTACTCTAATCTAGATGAGTTAAAAAATGCTATTTCTGCAAAATGCAATCAAATTTCAATTTACCAGTTAGCCAATGTAAGAAGACAATTTTATGAACGTCTGGGTTATTGTCTAGCAGTCAATGGAGGAATATTTGACAATTTCTTAAATCTTAAGTTTATTTCCAACATATTAATTATTGTAATAATATTAATAATTTATTGAAGCATGTAAATATTATAAATGTCATAAGTTCTTAAAATTTGTTACTCTAGTTTAGTTTAACTTAACTTAATTCGTTTGTATAAATACAACTTTAATCTTTTCACTGTACGATTTTTTGATATTAATAAAGCACTAAATTTCAAAATGACAACGTTATGTCACGCTAACTGGTATTTTTATTGTTGTTCATAAATATAAGGCGATAATAATGTAACAATTTTTAAAAATTTATTAGCATCTAACTAGCAAACGGGTTAACCGAAAAGTCTAAAGTTTTTACCATGGACGTAGATTTGCATGCTCTTCAATAAAATTCAATAGAATTTTTCTCTAAAATAATTAGGGGAGCCAATAATTGACCCCATTAAAAATTACATGGGATTTCCTATGTCCCGCCCGGCGATGCATCACCCGGTATATTTTAATAAGTTAAATAGCTTTATAAAATGATGTTATGAAAACTGGCTAAGTCAAATCTAACCTACTTTAAGATCTCATACGGATTTGAATTTTGTACAGAACTTGACACCATTCTTTTTGCGATGAAGATTACAGCCAAGCATAATTTTAGCATTGAACTTGGCTTACCGTTTTCACTTTTGGGATGTATTATTAAGCAATAATTAAAGTGAAATGCTTTAAGTTAGGGGTGGGTAATTTATTTTTATTACAAGAACAAATCTTTTAATAAGGTTATTTGAATAATATTAAACATTAGGTTTCAGTTTTGTAAAGTTGTTTATTCTTTTTTTTTTATAAAGAAATTTATCAGATTTTTTTCCGATGCAGAGCGGACGAAACATAAAATTTTAGCCTAATGTAAGTGTAATCTTTAAAGGGCCCTTGTCAATAAAGTAAAAATCATTCTGGGCGACCACAAAGACTTTCCGGGAAGTGATTCTTATCACGCCGTTTATAGAAGGCTCACATCACCATTAAAACGTCTTTCATATTGTCTATGTACATTGATGTAAATTGTTACCTCAGGGCGTAAATTTGTACAAAAAGTAGTACAATTTTCCATTTTTACTTGTCTTTTGTTGTTCAGGGTGTCTACAAAAGTGGGCGTTACCAAAAAAGGTCTTTTTAATAAAAAGTTCTTTATTATTTAAAACATAAAAGGCAACCATCAGATATCACATTATACAAGTCATTTACGAAGTTTATGAAAAAATTGGATTTTACAAGTACCGGTATTGTTTTTTTTATTTTTGAGTTTTGGGAGTTTAAAAGTTCTGTGTATTCAATTATTTGATAGTATTTATTTAGGTACACGCCATATAGGACCGCTTTGCCTAAAAACAAGATTAAAAAAAAACCCAAAAAAACAAAAACCTAAAAACCTAAAAATTAATTTTGCGGTTGTAACCCTACCAACCTAAAGCGGTTCCATTTGTTGCGTACCCAACTAAATGCCATCAAATAAATAAATATGCTTAACCAATATAAAACATATATTTAATTCAATGTAATAAAGTCGCTGCTTAAAAAGTAATAATAAATATTAAAAATTAAATTAAAAAGCGAACTTTTAATTCTTTAAAAAAAGTTTTTTTTTAAAAAAAAAGCTGTTTAAAATTAAATTACAGTCGATGTGCAATGGGTAAAATAAATTAAACAAAAAATGAAAATAAAAATACTTTAAACAATAATTAGAAAACTTTTCGTTGCATAAAAATCTTTTTTGACGTGATAACGTCTTATATTTCGATGGAGCCGGCTGCACGCACAAAAAACATGTCTCATGCGGCGTTCCTATTAAAGCTTAAAGTGCAAGCGAGAGCGCGTAAGAGGCACAATTGGCCTCCGCGTTCGGCAGCGTTCGACATCTGTTTTTCTTCTACTTTGAGCCGTCCGCGTGAATAGCTGCTATACAATATTACATTTACATGTTTTCGTCAAGTAGGAAGTGCAGTGAAAAGTGAATGTTGTGTAAATTGTTTAATTTTCTTTTGAAAAATGCAACGATTCCATCAGTATTTTCTTATGACGATGTCACGTTCAAGTATCGTCAGTAAACCGACTTTGCAGACAACCGATTTTTTTTGCTTCATATTGGCTTTTTATAATTATACAGCGACTAATCGATTTAAAAAAATATAATTTTTGTAAGGTATTTTTATTTATAACAAGGTACTTTAAAAATTAGGATTTCGCAGGTATTCTTATGGTAGATTTACATCTGACATTTATTGCATGATATTTATGTCAGACAGAAATTCTGGCTAATGTAAACGGTGAAAAATGTATGTCTGATAAATTTTTTTATTGTTTACATTAGCCAGAATTTTTGTCTGACATAAATATCATGCAATAAATGTCACATGTAAACCACCATTAGTATGTAAACTGTTTAACTAAGAACTATTTCTTCTTTGAAAGAGAAAACATATTTGATGTAAATAAATAAAGTATCATTTGAAGCAATTTTTTTATATTTTTAATAATTTAAGAGAACAGTATATTAGTAGATAAATCTTAAGATCCGGTTTAAATGTAAGTAAACTAAAAGCATATGCCGGCAGTCATAATTAGAATATTGCTTAAATAAAATAATTGTGGTATAAACATTCATACACAGTTGTTAAGAAACCTAAAATAAATTAATATAAACTTTGAAAATTATATTAACAACCTATTTTAATTTACATATGTAATAATTAAAAAAATCATGGTTGTGACAAATGGTGTAATTTATGGGGGTAAGTTGACAGATTTTTGTATAATAAGAGAAAATGTATGTGTGTATGTGGGAAAATATATTATATGATATTTTAGTAAACTTTTTGTTGCGTGCAATGACTATAATGTAAGTATAACTACTTATAATTAGTAGGGGTAACAGTCATGAAACCATAACTAACTGAAACACATGTTTCGGGTATCGGACTTGGCGGGTTTCGTGACTGTAACCTTAACGATTTTTCGCACAATTTTTAAAAATTGCATGCAAAACATTGTGGTAAACTTGTCCGACAAAAAAGTGACGCGTTCGCCCAGTCCGACACCCGAAACATTTAACATTGACAGATGCCGCTGCCATATATGGCGGTATAAATTTTCGTGGTAGATAGACTCATAAAAAAATCCTCTAAAAAGGTTTTAAAAGTGTTCTTATCATGAAGTCCATTGCATTACAGGCCCAGGGACTATTACATAAAAGTCCATACAAGTTTTGAAATATTGAAATGACACCACCCTGTATCTCAACTGTAACTCATATTAAGTTTTAAAGGGTTTAATTATAAAAATATTGTTACAGACTTTCAAAAATGTGTTTAGGTTATAGAATTTTAGAGAGTTAGGATCATTTAATTTAGTTTGTTAATTTATTTAAATAATTTACCTTAATTTTTCCAAGTTCTTTCATCACTTTCGAAGGTTTCCGAAAACGCCCGAATTATCTATCAATAACTTTTATGCCATCATGTACTATGGAATTTTCATGATATTTCTCGAATATTCTAGATCATTCTTTACTCTTCCACCATACTATAAAAGGGCGACGGGAAACCTCGAATCAGTCAGTATAAATTCGACTTTTGTGTTGTAAACTTCGAGACATTGACAAGAGTAGATTTTGTCGTTGTTGTAACCATAGTTACGTTCCATTGTTAATAAAGGTATAAAAGACGAAGACACGTGTTTTTATACGAGGTGTTTTGGAACATTTGGTGTCAGAAGCGGAACGGAAGTTACCCGAAGGAAGTAAAGTGGATCGAGATAGTCAGGAAGCCGAAGTGGTTACGAAGATTTGAATGCCAGTTGAGACCAGACAACAAACAGCCGTTATGGAGGAAATTAGTGCTCTAATTAAGCTAATGATGGAAAAACAAGAAGACTTAAAAGAAGATCTAAAAGTAATGAAGACGAGCCAAGAATCCCTGAAAGAAGACCTAAAGAAAGAAATGCAGACAAGCCAAGAAGCCATGAAAGAAGACCTAAAGAAAGAAATGCAAACAAGCCAAGAAGCCATGAAAGAAGACTTAAAATTAATGAAGACTAGTCAAGAATCCCTGAAAGAAGACCTAAAGAAAGAAATGCAAACAAGCCAAGAAGTCATTAAAAATGAAATGAAGACCAATTTAGAAGAAATGAAGAAAAGTCAAGAAGAAATGAAGACAAATCAAAAAGAAATGAAGCGGGAAATCAAAATCAGTCAAGCAGAAACGAGACAACAAATCGAGAAAATTCAAAATGACATAAAAAAGGACAAGAACAAATGAAGCAAGAGATAAAAGAAAAGATAGTGAAGATTCGAGAACACCTGAGGGGAGAATTTCATCAATGCCAAGATGAGATGAGAAAGGAAATGTTGCTTGAATTAAAACTTACAAAAGAAGATGTCAAAGAAGATATAGAAGAAATACAACAGACTGTGCAGTTAGTTCAAGGTCAAATGCAACAAGAAGTGCAGCAATTACACCGGCAAATTCAAAATATAATAATAATAATAATAATATT